>WEDG01006982.1:0-100835 GCA_017591395.1 Schistocephalus solidus | reverse complement strand
AATTAATTTACCTGTTATCAAACTTCCAACACGTGTTCCTGCAAGGAAGATCCTGCATGACAAAATCTGCTGAAATCTTTTTAGAGCTGGACCCGAGCTCTTAAGGATAGGCACCAGGTTCACATCGCCTTCATTGACTTTACAAATACCTTCGACCCTGTGTCACACTAAAAACTGCTGTACAAGCTAGAAGGAATAGGAATCAACTGTTACTTACTCAAATTGATCGAAAATAGCGGAACATAAGTGTTCCGTAACCAGATCGGTGAACACCACACTTCCATAGTCCATATTCGCGATCGCAACCGACAAAGCAACGGGCCCGTGGCTCAATTGTAGAGTGTTACACTCAATGACCAAAGGTCGTGGGTTTGAATCTCGGGTGATCCACACCTGGGATTGGGTATGACTAGCTAATGACAGCTAATAAGCCAGAAATGGTCATTCCGGTCTCCCTTGTCTTTGTCGGTTCCATCTTATCAAAATATATCTCAAGTCGCTATGCGACTGCCCGCGAGGGCTCTAAAGTGAGCTTCAAGGCACAGTGGAACATAAGTGCTCATTAACCAGATCGGTGAACACTCACACTTTCGAAGTCCATATTCCTGATCGCAACCGACAAAGCAACGGGCCCGTAGCTCAACGGTTGAATGTAACACTCAATGACTTAAGGTCACGGGTTCGAATCTCGCGTAATCCACACCTAGGATTGGGTATGACTGGCTGATGACGGCTAATAAGCCAGAAATGGCCATTCCGGTCTCCCGTGTCTTTGTTGGTTCCATCTTATCGGAATTAGGCCAAACGTGAATCAAACCACGGGAAAACCTAGGACGGACACGCACGTAACCACGCCACAATTCGTAGCCGACAACGACGCAGTCATGATTACTGCCGTAACAATTACTATCAACCAATTAAAATCAGGGCACAAACAGGACTATCAACCCAGGGCGCCAATAAAGGTCAATGCAGATGCAGGCAATGGCTGCCAACTGTCAAATGCCACCGCTCAACGAGAGACATGCTAACTGACAGCAATTATCCTCCTCCCCATTCTATGCCCCGGTGAATACAGAGATGCTTCCTGTGTGTATGCCGGCGATGACCGCCAAAGCTATTTAAAAACTCCGTCACCCCGTCCTCCTTACATTGAACGTTGTTAAGGTAAACCCGTACAATCAACCCTGTGTTACAAAATGGCTATTACCCCTATAAATACTTTGAGGCGCGGTACGATACCCACATCCGAGGATGGAAGCTTGTATGCTTTTGAAACGTCAAGACAATACTCCTATAGTCCCTGAGATCGCCTTTTCTTCACATGTATATACATATGTATTTCATGGTTACGGGCGTAGCCCTCGATGACTCTGTTCATGGAAATTCGAGATTTTAAATACAATTATATACAGACAGGATAAAATATAGTCCTGTGTAAGTTTTAAATAAATTAATTGTTTAATTAAGGCCCAGAGAGCCCCGTCATTTCTAACTTTCTGTCGCGGTATAAATAAATACAAAGTGTATAACTGCTGCACTATGCGAGCAGCCACATTAACAGCAGAAATGAGTAATATAGTAGGCATATCCGATTCAGAACGATTTGCCATTTTTAAAACAATAGTAAACAATCTTTGACCTATAAGTTGAACTAGAAAAGAAGCAGTAAAAAACTTCTATGGTTAAATCGGAGGCGGAGTTCGGCGAGCCACCAATTATTAAAAAAACAGGAGAAAAAAAACTGCTTCACTAAAAATTAATAGCTAGATGCAATGGGATAGTATTGTGCTGTTGCTGAAAACGTATGAGGGTTCGGAACGCTCCTTGTCGGGTGAGAGATAATATAACGAAGAGGAACAAATGCCAAATAATCCGACTGTGGTCTAGTTCCAGAAGGATGATAAGGTTTGAATACCAGTACTTCATCAGTGGTCACCAACTCCAGGAGGTAAATATTCTAAAGGAGCCAAGTACAGCTCCGACGTGAGAGCATAAGAAGATCAGTGTTGAATTTATCAACGCAACTATTGGCAGTGTCTTTAGAAAATGAATAACATTCCAAACTCACTTATCAAACGGTTAATAGATCTTTCACCTTTACTCATCCAATTATTGTCAGTATTTCTCGAAAACGGTTTCTTCCCTGATTATTAGAAAACTTCTTTTATAATACCAGTTTTTTAATCTGGTTCCCGATCTGACATTCATAACTATCGCGGTGTTCATAAAACGCCCCCTCTTCAAAAAAAACTATTGCAAAAACATATCAAGGATGTTTGCATAAGAAATCAAATTATCAACTTCTATCTACACGGCTTTTTACCGGACCGTACCATTGAAACCTGCCACATGTCTTTTCTAAATCTACTAACCTTTGTTCGTTACGATCATCTATGTGTAGAAGCTATGTATTTTGATCTTAGCTAGGCATTCGATAAAGCGCCGCATTGACGTATTGTAGCCAAACTAGAAGATATAGGATTTCGTAGTGCCCTTACTGACTTTATTAGATCATGCATATATGATCGAAAAAACGTTTAAGTGGGGTCTTCGTACTCAAGTACTATCCCGATTGTAAGTGGTGAACTTCAAGGTACCGCATTAGGTTACTCTGTTGTTCTAACTGTATATTTAGAATTAAGAATTTAGAATTTATATTTGGTTAGCACCGGGAAGGTACTGTCTAAGCAAACATTAGTAACGAAATAAAGTTCTGACAATGTGTGCAGATAAAATGTACAAATTCATAAATTGTCCTGCTATGTCAACAGTTAGCAATGTTTTTAAAAATTAATGGTGAACTAGAAAAAAATAGGCAGTGAAAAAAACTCCTACCATGAAAAATGGAGGCAGAGTTCAATAGGCCTTCATTTTTCGAATAGAAGGTAGGAGAAAAACTGCTTAGGAAAAATAGTCAGGTGGTAGAATAGGGGTAATACTGCAGTAGCATTTCAGAATGCGATAATGAAACGTCGAGGTGATTCGTTCTTGATCACTTAGGGCGTATGAAACAGAATCTCACGAAAAATGCGTCAATGAACTTAAGTCCTCAGCATCATAGGATCCAGAATTGAATTCTGATGATGGTTAGTATCCAAAAGAAACCGCAGCATTTAAGACTGTGGACCACCGAATTGCACGTCCGAATGACGTCATCGTTTGGAGGACGGGTGATATAAGGAGACATTATAGTTCATGGGCGTCTCCAGGTAGCGTAAATATAGTTTCAAGAGGGTTACTCAAATTCCCGATGGTCCTTTCTCCGAGTCATGGGGAAAGCTACTGGGAAAAGATGAGGAAAAATAAAAGGTTAATAGAATCAGTGTTAAGATAAATGTGCAGTCTTCGCTTGAATGCAGATAGACTAGTTAACGACCTTATTTCAATTGGCAAGTTATTCCAAAGAAAACTATACCTAGAAGCAAAGAAGAGAGAGCGTTTACACGTGGAGGATGCAGGGGGAGGTATAATTAGTTCAGAATTTCTTAGGTTATAAGGAAGACTAACGGGGGTAATGACAGAAAGCTTTGGGAGAGTTTGAACTATTATTAAGACGAAAAAGGAGACATAAGCCTGCTTCGATAGTTAAACATTTGTTATCTTTTATTTATGTTGATGACCTCAAATGCGTGTATTCCTTCACTAACGCTATGACCAATTGATGCCTAGAACAAATTGATTCGGACTAAGACGCTCTTTCGGCGTGGAGCTCTATATGGCTAATGGAGTTCTCACCTTCTAAGTGCCACTACATGAGCTGCTCTGAGTTGCAGCTTTATTTCTTGTAATTTCGACCCTCCTGAAATTAAAGTAAAACTTCAGCGTATGTTTGTGCTTCCCATTCTTGAATTGTGCTGTACTGTCTTCGGTTTAATGAACGAACATGGCCGTTCAAAAATTTAAAATGGCCAAAGACATTTCACAAAAAATTCATGTTTCAGAATCTTTCAACTTCTTTCTACTTCATAAGATAATACTAATAGAAATAGTAATAGTTCTATTTAATTCCGGTTAGCAGGCATTGTCAGGTGAAATATTTAGTGGGTAGAGGCTGGCAGTGAAAAAAACTCCTGAAAATATATAATTATAAGTGTTTTTCTTATCTTTATGTTATTCATGATAAAAACTGCCGCCTGTAAGGATGATAGCAATTCAGATCAGGGAAGGGCTAACACAATTGCAGTCTGCATGCAGTCTCTCTGTCCTTGTAGGAACCGGGATTCTGCCCCAGAAAAGAAAGCATCCGTGTACGGTTGCTCACTGTCTGCCGAAGAAGTCAACGGGTGCAGGCTGCAGAGCCGGTGCCGTATCTCTCAAGGTAACACCTGGGATCGTGTTCAGATGCCACGCACTCCGTTGAACCGGAAAACAGATTCTACCGTGTCGGTGCCCAGAATTCTTGGAAACTGTTCTGAATGCAAAAAACTAGTAATAGTTATCTTAAACAAAGAATAACTCCGCTGGATTTTTATATTATGGGGAAGTGTATTCCACATGGCCATGGCGTTTACCGAAAAGAACCATCGATACTTAACTGTGCGAGCTAATGGAAGAAATAAAAAGACATTGCGATGACTGCTGCACCGAGGGTGGTCAAGCTGCCTCACAGTGATAAGGCGATTAAATGTACGACTATTCAAAAGCTTAAACAGCAAAAAGAGTCCCTTCTGCACTTGGCGAAACCATAAGGGATCAAGGTTTACAAGCCCGAAGCGTTCTTGATACGACAGATTACGGTGCTCCAAAGATAAAATTCTTTTCGTGAAGAAGTGCTGGACCGATTATATTTCTTCCGTGCGCTAGCGCGCAGAAGGCTAAATAGAAACGATCAGTATTCCAGGCCAGGTCTAACGTACATTTTATAAAGGCGGAGTCTAATATCAATAGTTTTAAAATTTCGGAGGATAAACCTGGCAGTTCTGCGTGCTTTGAAGACAATTAGGGCACAATGCTCTGAAAGATTGAGATCGTTGGAATATGATATGCCCAGGTCCTTAACAACGCCTGGTACATTTATATCGTGGCCATCTATGCTTAGATAAGGCTGATGGTTGTCACCGACAACCATAACGGAAAATTTGTGCCAAGAAAAGGAAAGGCGCCATGTGCAGCACCACAGTGCAAAAGCCTCGAGATCATTTTTTAATAGATCTAGCACGGTGTCGCGATCTCCCGGCTTGTATCGATAGGCAACTTGTAAATCGTCAGCGAGCCAAACTCTGCAAAATCTGTTGCTCAACTGTTCCGCCGTCGATCCTGCATTAAACGAGGTTATGAAATACCTCCATTACTTAATGAAACTAAGAAATTCGTTCTCGAAGACTCTGAGAAGGCAGAATTGTTTAGTGCATTCTTTGCAAATCATCTTACGATGGAATCTGAACCAGTTCCGACGTTTCAGGCATCCTCATTTAATGTTATCGGTACCATTTATTTCTCCAAAGAACTAATTCGTAAGCAAATAACGCGTCTGAAACTCGCACTCTTCGGGGACTGACGGTATTCCAAACTCAGTTATTAAGAGAGTGCTGAGCATTCCCCGATTGCTTAGCCATGTATTATCAGTTTATCTTTCAAACGGATTCTTTCCTGACTCATGGAAGACATATATTATTCTTCCTGTCTTCAAGTCGGGATCTCGTTCGGACGTAAATAATTATCGAGGCGTTCACAAAACCCCGGCTCTTGCAAATCTTCTTTAAAAAATTATTTTTAATCAAATTCTCAACTTTTGCTCAGAAAATAATCTCTTAAGCGACTCACAATATGGTTTTCTACCTGGGAGATCATGCGAAGTGTGTCATTTAGCTTTTCTTAACCTCGTCACTTCCCTTCGTAATGAGCAGCAGTCAGTGGTTGTGATCTACTTTGACCTGAGCAAAGCCTTTGACAAGGTACCGCACAGACGTCTTCTGGTGAAACTGGAAGCCCTCGGCATCCGGCCTCCTCTCCTTGACTTCATTGGTCCCTTCTTGTCTAACCGCAGCCAGAAGGTCTTAGTAGGTAATAGCAACTCGACGCCTCAACCGATCACGAGTGGCGTTTTTCAAGGCACGGTTCTAGGTCCCTTCTCTTTATTCTGTACATAAACGAAATTTCAACTTTACTCACAAATTCACAAAATTTAGTTTACGCTGACGATCTCAAGTGCATTTATTCATTTTTTAAAGACACTGCCAATAGTTTCGTTGATAAAATCAACACTGATCTACTTATGCTCTCACGTTGGAGCTGTACTTGGCAGATGGAGTTTTCTTCATCAAAGATTAGTTTTATGTGTTTTGGCCCCGCTAAGCTTCCTGGACCCCTAGTATTTCAAAAATAGTACTCACTTTAGAAAAATTAACAATAAAAGACTTAGGTCTAAGTTACACGAACAAGCTAGCATTATCGCCTCATGCAGATCTAATTTCTGCAAAGGCTGCACAAAAATGTGATTTCATATCGCATAATTTCTTCCTTCCGGAAATAAAGTTAGACCTATACCGCATGTTTGTTCTTCCTATTTTAGAATACTACTGTTCCCTCTTTGGGCTGATGAACGCTTCTGACCGCAGTAAGATTGAAAAAGTTCAGAGGGTTTTTACTCGAAGACTATTTTCTCTTCCTGGATCCAGTATCTCTTATACGGATAGATGCCAGTTAGCAAACATTAAATTTCTGTGGGTTAGAAGACTCGAAGCCGGTCTCTGCTTCCTGTTTCGCGTTAACTCTAGCCCACATCTCCCACGAATTAACGCTCTCACTCCGGTAGATCGACCCTATGCCACTCGTAATTCCTCTATGATCATTTCACCACCCCTAAGCTCCACAACTAACCGGTCTCTGTTTTTTGCCTCCAAATATGCTTTAATATGGAATAATCTTTCACTGCAAATTAGGTTGCCGTCGACATTAGCTATTTTCAAAACCAATTAACGCAAACATTTAACTTCGAAAGATATAAAGTCCTTATTGTCTGTTTCCTTCCCTAACTCGCAACTGTTGGATTTCGAAAAGGGTCCTCCTGGTATTTGAGGCAGCTCCCTTGATATTATAATGGTTTCTTATTATATGTCCATCATCCTCTGCAGAGTCAATCTTATTTTGGTCTCTTATTATATGTCCGTCATCCTCTGCAGAGTCAATCTTTGCATTTACTTTTTGCCCCCTCATTTTAAACTAGCATGGCCAAGTCTTGAAAACCTTGGTACTTTCCTCCGCTTTTGCAACCCCGACGATGGTCTCCAGGTTCAGTTGAGGATCAAGGCGGGTTCTGATGGTTTTGCCTCTTTGATTGGTGGACTTTGCAGTCGGCAAGGTCACATCTTAATGATGATCTCATGACCTCTACTGTCCCCTCTTCGTTTTGACCCTGGTGTCCACAATAGTTTCGTCCTCTCTCACCTCCACTGGTGGTTACAAACAGTAGCTCTGACTGCTATATTATCTCTCACACGACAAGGAGCGTTCCAAACCCTCATACGTTGTCATCAAAATCACAGCACTATCCCATTGCATCTAGCTATTAATTTTTAAGTGAAGCAGTTTTTTCTCCTACTTTTTTTAAATTTGCGGCTCGCTGAACTCCGCCTCCGATTTAACCATAGGATATTTTTTACTGCTTCTTTTCTAGTTCACCGTTTATGTTCAAGATTGTTTTCTATTGTTTTAAAAATGGCAAATCGTTCTGAATCGGATATGCCTACCATATTGTTAATTTCTGCTGTTAATATGGCTGCTCACATAATGCAGCAATTATACACTTTGTATTTATTTATACCGCGATACTAAGTTTGAAATGACGGGGCTCTCTGGGCCTTAAATATACAATTTATTTATAAAGGGCCTACCATTTCGAAATAAAAGTGGGCCTAGCACACTAACCTGAATAACTCCACTCCTCACACGTGCCTAGTTTGAGATAGCAAAGGAGATCTTAACATGTTGTGAACGAGAGCTCAGGTAAGAAGATATCAAGCTCAGAAGTTTACCACAAATACCGAAAAAGGAGAGTTTCGGGAGATGACGGGCATGGTCAACACGACCTAAGGCCTTAGTTAAATTGAAATAGACTATGTAAAGTGCAAAGCCATTATCCTTTGATTATAGAACATGATCAAAGTTCCCAGATAACGAAGCTTAAATTTCTTTGTGTCAGGAGACTGGAAGCAGGCTTTTATCTCCTTTTCCAACTAAATAATAGCTCAACGCTCCCCAAGCTTTCTGTCATTACCCCCGTTAGTCTTCCTTATAAGCCAAGAAATTCTGCACTAATTATAACATTCCCTGCATCTTCCACGTGCAAAAACTCGCTCATCTTTGCTTGTAGGTATAGCTTTCTTTGAAATAAATTGCCTAATAAAATAAGGACATTAACTAGTCAATCTGCATTCAAGTGAAAACGGCACATTTATCTTAACCCTGATTCTTTTAACGTTTTATTTTCCTCATCTTTTCCCAGGAGCTTTACCCATGAGTCGGAGAAAGGACCATCGGGAATTTAAGTGACTCTCTTGAAATTATATTTTCACCACCTCGTGTCCCCCATGAACCATGCTGCCTCCTTATATCACCAGTCATCCAGTCATCAGTCATCTAGTCATCACCAGTCTTTCGGATGTACAAATTCGGTGGTACACGGTATAAAATGCTGCCGATTCGTTGGATACTAACCGTCATCAGAATTCCATTCTATATCCTAAGATGCTGAGGCCTCAAGTTGATTGAATCATTTTCGCGAGCTTTTGTTTCATAGGCCTAAGTGATCAGGAACAACCATGTCAACGTTTCATTATCTCATTCCGAAATGCTTCTGTAGTATTAGCCTACTCTACCTCCTGAACTTGTTTTCCTAATTAGTTTTTTTCACCTTCCTTCTGTTCGAAAATGAAGGGATATTGAACGCCGCCTCCATTTTTAAGGTAGCAGTTTTTTTTCAATGCCTTTCTTTCAAGCTCGATATTAATCCCAAAACATCGACACTTGTTGACCAAGCAAGACAAGTTCTGTCTATATTATTAATTATGTATTTGTTCATTTAATCTGCACAAATTTCATGACTTTATTTTGTTACTAATGTTCGTTTAGACAGTGCCTCACCGGTGCTAACCAAATATAAATTCTAAAATTTTTAATAGGAGTGTTTTATGAAATGTCTTTGGACATTTTCAATTTTTGAACGGCTAGATTCGTTAATAAAACCGAAGATAGGACAGCAAAATTCAAGAATGGAAAGTTTTAAACCTACGATAAATTCTTAATTTAATTTTATCATCACGAAGATCATATGACTAATTAACCGTAAAAATGCCAGTGTACTACGTAAATCGCCTACATACACTTGCCTGTTCCGTCGTTACAATGCTTCTTATGCTTGCAATTTTTATGCTACAAACCGGGAGTTCAAAGGTGTTAGCCTATTTCACTCAAAAACACTGAAATAAAAAAAGGCTGAAAACCAACAATATCAACTGGGAAGCAGTTAGTTTGACAGTATCGACGAGGACTACGAATGGTTCTGTGAGTTATAGCAGATTTTTCTCCCAATCTCACGGAATTGGATGAGCAACAGACCTTTATTAGCTGATAATTCTTCCGTGTCTCATATAGTATCAAGACAAAAGTCCGTTCCAAAGTTTTCCAAGAATTTTTATCGCTGTGAGTTGAACATCGTCGTTGTGTAAGCCTATTAATCGTCTTCAAAAGTCTTCCACATCAGCCCATCAAATTTAAAACGAATTTCAACCGCATTTTGGTAAAGACCTGGAAATGGGGGCAGAATAGATACAAAAATTAAAAAAATTCGTTATAAATAAATAATTGAACTTATTGCAAGTTAACAGGCGATATCAGCATAATAAACCCTTCTCATACCGATTGCATATCCTTCTTTTGGTTTAACAACTAATTTCGGAAAGGAGTCTCATGCTTTCCACAGAAAAATGGAATTTTCTAAAATGAACACCACGTATCTTGAAAAGGTACGTGTTACTATCCTAGTACTCCACACCAAATCCTATCCTCGAAGGTGCTCATAAAAATTTTGATTTTAACGAAAATTTGCGAAACTCACTCTCTCCATTCGGTTGCCTAAAGAATACACTGACTGTCATATGATATTAAGTCACTATCGGTGCAAATTCTAAATGTGAACCTAGTCACACATTTGTCCACATACTAGGATGGATGGTGAGTGATTGAAGCAGTCCCTCGAGATAGGCGTGCGAAACTTGGGCATTATCTTTGTTAAAAACCGCTTGTTTTAATATCCAATGAGATAACTCAAAAGCCCACATCTACTATTCCGCAAATAAATTGCACGGAACTAAAATTTAGGGGTTTTCTCCCTGATCCGCGGTAGTCAGTTTGCGTCAGTGTGTCTGCCTTTCTCAAAAGTTTAACCCACCTACAGACCTCTACCAATGACGTATTAAAATTAGTTTAGGGTTGAGTACGACCTAAATGTTTTTCGAGATACGGAATAAATTGGACATGTAATCTACGTGAAACGTAACATTCTATTAATATGAACATTTCGAGGTCTTTGAGGTCAACCAATGAATGACGAGATATAAATTATCGTAAACTAGTCACTCCAATGATGGTTAACTATTAAAGGTCATGGTGAGAAGAATACGAATTGACCACATTTAAGACTATCGCACTCGGGAAATTTATAAGAAATGTCTGACTTGGAGTCCGTACTGGCTGATGTGAGTTATTTAATGGCGATGGAGAAAAGCAAAACCGCTGCGTCCAAAGCCCCAAAGAAACATATGATACCGGACTCCAGGTCCGTAAGATCGATCTTTCTAACCTATTTTCAGTGTAAGACGTGTTATTGACGTCTACCTGAAAAAAATGAAGCGAATAGACTTCGATATCATTTTTAACGAAAGGATTGGTACCATATCATATTTAACGAAAGGAAAATCATTTTTTAGGCTACAAATTATTTGCCAAGTTCTGTGCTAACCAGGAAGGACCAGAAAAACAGCTGATTGATTTTTATGAAGCCGTAAGTTTTGAGATTGCAGTTCAGCTAATGTATCTTCTTAGATTCTCGCTTTTGAACAAATAAATGCAGTAGAAGATCGTTTGTCAGAGGCTCGGCGTGTATATGACAGTTATATAATGAAGGATCTCTTGCTCAAAACTAACGTAATACCACGTCCCATAATAATTTTTTAGAGATTTTCACACACACGTGCCGAGGTCGTTCAAAATTCTTTAAATGATGGTCTAAAGAATAAGAAAATTTCACGGCAACTATTTTCGGTTTGTCATTTTTTAAATCTTTTTATGGCATTATGAAGGCTTACCTGTGCGACTTAAGGAACTTGCTCAAGGAATCGTTTTACGAACCGTTCCTCAAAAGGTAAAAGGCATGACGCCCGTTATTATTTTTAGTCAACACTTTACACGGTATTGCCAGTGGATTGACGTTCAGCTGAATACAACGGTAAGCTGTACTTGAATGTTTTTGAATGCTGTCGTAGTAAAATTAAATTTGCTGTAAAACAGCTAGTAACCCGATATTTATAATCTCTTCTTGAAACTTAAAACGCAATGATGCTGCTCACACCATATTAACAGAAATAAGGCTGATTTAAGTCGTAAATATTTCCACAACCGAAGCAGAAACTTGAGTGTTGCTCACGTGGCTTCTATCAAATAATTGTTCTTCGTATAAACTTTCAGGCATAAATTCTAACGTACAATACATATCGGGCTAAAATGTACACATTTATTTATGCTGCAACGTACGTCAAATTCTAAACAAAAACCATTATTCGGTTTGAAATTTTGTCCTTTCGACTATTAAGAAAGCACATACCTTATGAATGAGTCTTTTTTATATAACCTGAGTTAATGGTATTTTTATTTAGTTTTTTATTATTATCCGCAAGACTGGTGACTGCATGATAATCTTAAAATTTAACACGAAACATAATTATTTTTAAACAACACAAGATAAATGTAAGTGAATGTGACTGAGACCGTTTGTTTCTAGTGTGACATATCGGTAGAGTTCTCCATTGTTAGAGCGGTTTGCAGAGTTTCTATTCCACTCAATTCAACGAGGTCAATATAAAAGTTCACGAAAATTTTCTACCGATCTCGAGCGTAAAATGAGCAGAATAGGAACAGTTAAAAGAATGTTTACTTGATCCCCAGAAATTGGGAGGCCTGGAGCAGTTTTTTTCTTTTGCTTCTGCTGCCCATTCTCCTTACTAAACGTTTAGTTTAAAAGGTGTGCCTTATAGCTTCAAAATTCGAAAAAGCTATTAAAAATAAGACATTTTAATTTTTGAATTCTGAGAAAACTGTTTCCGTTTTCTAATGAGAGAGGTTGCATCTACGACTGTCTGGTATTTTGCAGAACAGCCACCTCCGTAAGATTATAAAAATTTAACTTATATACAAAGAGGGCGTTGTTACGTGATTTAGCATTGCCCTCCTGAGCTTCTAACAGTGGATATGCTAACACTCGATTTAAAAAAATACCGCCAGGCAGCAAAAAGCCGTGTTTCTACGACGGTGGGTCAACAATTTTTAACTATCGAGTGAGCTCAAACTGAGCTAGTGAGATTTTTAAAGCAAAGCCTACCTGAGCTATGGTCGTTGGAGTTTTGGTCTTAGTAGAAAGGCGAATTGTCAAAGCAGCCGTTTTTTGAACCATATGAGAGTTAAATGTATGTAAGTCCCTGAGCTTACGATAAAATAAGGCTCGCTGTTGACGTTTAACGCTCTTGTTTATCAGTGTTATAACTGTCCTGTCAACAATGCGTACAGTTGTTTTTTTTTGTACCGATATCATGTGGAGTCTAATGTGTTTGACTGTGCTATAACCTATATGCAGGGTTACGATTGGCAGAATAAAGGCAGAATAAGTCCAAAACGGACTGTACCAATGTAACCGCATTTTTGGTCATCTCTCCTTTCTGTACATTTATACATATATAGGAGGGCTGTAAAGTGAGCTCCAAAGCACAATGGGACAAACATGTGCCATAACCTGTTCGGTGAATTTCACATTATCATACCTTTTATTCTGGAGCACAACCGGCGAAACAATGGGCCATTGGCTCATTGAGAGTATATGTCACCCAATGACCAAAAGTCACGGGTGCAAATCTTAGGTGATTCACACACTTCAGATTGGGTATGACAGGCTGGCGACGGTTAGTATTCCAGAAATGGCCATTCCGGTCTCCTGGTCTTTGTCAGCTTCACCTTTATATATATATATATATATATATATATATATATATATATATATATATATGTACTGAAATATCGGCATCCCAAGAAATTTAATTAAATAAAGTTGAGTTCTTTGGGAACAAAATAACTTTTATTGTGTAAATTTTCGAATCTGGTGCCCCAGTTCGTCGTCAGACAAATGGGAGATGTACAGAAAACAGTTAACCTTAAATAATGCCTAAAACAAGATTCTATGGTTGGCTAAAGTTTGAGCCAATAGACATCCGGAGTTTGAAGTTATCTGATCGATAGTGGCTGTTTTCGCCTCCACTTGACCTTGAGAAATTTGTAATTGGCATCTAAATCGATATGCCTGTTAATGCATGCCTCGTCTGAGTGCATTGCTTCCAGGAATTCGCGGCCTCTTCTTGTTGGGCAGGCGCCAACGATGTGGGTATCCTCCCATCCAAATAGGTGTCCTGTGTCCAGTGTGTGCATGGCTACCTGCGATAAAGGGTCTCGTCTCCTCACCGCTAACTGATGTTCATGTAAACGGGTGGATAGAGATTTTCCGGTTTGGCCACAATAAACTGCATCACAACTGGTACACGGTATCTTGTAGACGACTTCTTTTCTATTGAAATAGCCAACCCTGTCCTTAGGGTGTACAAGCTGGAGTGCGCAAAGTTGTTGTTGGTTTGTGCGCTATTTGTAAAGTGTGTTTCTTGAGCTGCCTTTCAACGAGCTCAGATACAGACTTTTACATACGGGAGGGTTCGCCAATTTGTTGTTTTTGATGCCTGGGAGGTCGTAGCTCTGGAAATACCTTTTCTTTTAATTGTTGTCGTCGCATGCATCGACGGACCAAGTCAGGAGGATATCCATTTTGGGAAAAATAATTTGAAAAGGTATTTCATTTCTGTTCGATATATTTATCCATCGGAACAGTGAGTTTTTGCTCGACGTAGCAAGCTGTTAACAGAGCTGCGTTTGTGAGACATTAGGTGGTTACTTCCAAAATGTAAAATAACCTCGGAGTATATATCTTTACGATAGACTGAGGGTATGTAGTGTCCCGTCTGTCTTCCTATGTACGAGGACGTCTAAGAAAGGGGAGTCGTTTATCAACTTCTGTTTCAAGGTGAATTGAATTGCTGGGGAACGTGGAGTGCAGGCTTTTGTGGAGTGGATCAAGTTGATCTTTTTGACGATAACAAATGTATCGTCTACGTAGCGTAGCCACAATCTCAGGTTAATTCTGGGGAGAGCTGTAGCCTCTATATATATATATATATATATATATATATATATATATATATATATATATATATATATATATATATATATATATATATATATATATAAATCAAGTACACAAGGTGCCCCTCCTGTTTTGACTTAAAATCATTCTTAAACCTTCGATAAAAGGCAATTACTGACGGAAACAAGGGAAAGCCGGATAGGCATTTATGGCTTACTAGCCGTGGTCAGCCAGCCATTTCCAACCCCGAGTGTAATTGCTATTTGAATATTTGCAAGGGCGCTAGATTGAGTCTTAATATACAACTGAATGCTCACCAGTCCCAAATGATATTAGAACCCAATTTTAGCCAACTGATAGGACAATGGGAGCACTTTTAATGTTAGAGCGTCGAAAGACTTTAGGTAACTTGAACGAAGAACTCGGATTTAGACCTTGGCTCCTTCTGACTTTGGGTTACCAATCCAAAATGGGCCCTCTGAACCTCCCTTTTTTCCACCGGTACTCCTTTCTGATAATTTAAATACCCATTGGAAACCAGGTGTCACAAGAAATTAACTCAGATGGAAGCCCAAATATTCGGAAAAGAAAGAACGTTTATTGTGAACTTTCAAGACTAGTCCAACACATTGCTGTTAGATATACAAGCGACGTATTATACCGTCAATTTTTGACCACGCCTAACGTAAAATTGCAAGTTTAACTAAAAAATACACTTATACGTATCAATAGTATCCCGGAATCTGGTTGGGATTGGCTTTGATCGTCTCTCCTTGCTTGAAAGTCTTAAGTTGTCATCCAACCATATATGCATATTTTTGCAATACCTTATTGTGCGTACGGACTTTGGAAATTCGCCACCATTTTGTTGGGATGAAGCCAGGATGCAGGTGTTCCATGTAAATGCGTGCCCGCTATGTTCATGCCTGCAAGTAAAGGCAGAGTTCCCAGTGTAGTCACACACGAGAGCATCGCAAATAGGACAGGCTATTTGGCGGAAGCCAACCTTATCCTTAGAGAGTAGAAGTTGCATATGCAAATTAGTTATAGGCTTGTGTCTTGCATATGTTTGATATCTATTCAACTGTCTTTGGACGAGTTCAGATACTTTTATGGAGAGAGCACGTCAGTTTGCTGCCTTTGCCATTTTTGTGGCCGTAGCGCTGGAAGAATCTTTGCTCCGAAACGTGAATGCTTAATGCGATGCCGAACAACATCAAGGGGCACACATTTTGGAAAAAATAATGCGAAACGTGTTTATCTCATTTTCATAAGTATTTTGTCGGTGCAACATATTTTAGTTTAATTGGGTAGGCTGGCAGTAGTGCTTCGTTTTTGAGGGAGTAAATTCTTCCACAATTTAGAATGCTTTCTGAAAATGCCCCCTTGTGATTCATCGATGTGCGCAGTGATCCATCCGTCCCCCAATATATAAAGATATATCAGAATTTGATTTAATCACGCATCTCTTCAAGGAAACCGAATTTCCTATAATGTTGAGTTAAGATTATTGTTTTTTTTGAGTTGATTCTCCTTGGTGACAAAAAATGTCATCTATATTGCGCAGCCATAATTTCAGATTATACTTTGGAAGCGCTTTATCTCTTTTTTGAACACTATGTTCTTCCCTAGAAGGCCTGATCTGAGTGGACCTATACGTGCGCTCCTATTCGCTGAAAATATTGATTGTCAAAGAAAAAATTCGTTCGTAGATAAAACTGTAGACGGTGGAGTAGAACGCCCGCAAACGCATCTGTGTAGACGTCTGGAAGAGTTTTAAGCATGGCGTTTTGCCCAGTCCAACGGAATCAAGGCAAGCATATAAGTCATGACAGATGATATGATAACCTCGTCAGTTCTGATTGAATCCTTTTGATTGACACAGGAAACGTATTGAGTCCTCACTAAGGGCCTCGGTTTAGTTGTTATTAAATGGGTTTGGCGAAATTTCGTTACTAAGTGTTGTTTTTCGGTGCATCGATTTTACTGGCCAATAGGTCTCACCGGAATGCGAGTTTTGTGAGATATATAAAGTTTATATAATTTAGCGATTTTCGATTCCCATGAGCTCTAGGATTTTGCAAGAAGTTTTAAGATTTTTCCCTCTTTAGAACGTTGTGGTTTCTTTTTTATTTGAATTTCATATTTTTCAGGCCAGGTAGGCACAATTTGCAGATTAAATAGTTTTTCAACTGTGGCATCCTCTTAACTCTGTCGTCAGCATTCTTTGGAAAAGTGTTTGGAACTCCTTTACCAATGATTAGAATAATTCTTTTCATTCACTGAAATGAATCTAGGTCCTTTTTCTGTTTAGAAATAGTGTTGAGAATTTAATTCTCTTCCTTTAGGCTTTCAGAATATAACTACAACTTGGGATTGCCTAAAGCGCGACTGATTCGAACGTGGTGTGGGAAGTTAGATAATTAGAGTTAGCTGAATTGTGTCTCATTTGTTTACCTGAAAACCTATGCTGACGTTAGAACGCCTGAATGTAGATTTTTAATCTCATTTGGGCCTACAGTTTAGTCATAACTTTCGTTTACTAGATGCGTGCGTTGTATGTTCCATTGTACCTCTGATACATGCATGTGTGGAGTTTCTAATACGTGCATAGAATTTCCCAATTACAAAGTTGCATGTGACACTCTTTTGTTCTTTGAATTTGAAAATGCAGTAGTGCACATCGGTTATGAATGCCCCAAGCATCCGCTAGAAATTCTTACTCGCGATTTTATGGTCCTGGGTTTCATATTAGTACAAGCGTCTGCCAACCTTAGGGTGCTTCGTTAAGCATAATTAAAATGTGAGCCCTTATTTTAGAGTCACTGACAAAATTTACTCAAGCTCTTCTTTTAAAAATTATTTCGTTGACTCGGGTAAATTTTTGTAGTTTCATAGGAATTAGTTAAATAAAGATGACTTAACAAAGGAATAGTTCAAAGAAGCCGTAGAGTGCACTATGTTTACTGATCTTTATAATTGGGGTTTTCCTATTTAAACATCCTTTGATTGATCTGTTTTATATTTCACTACAAAAGAAAGAATTATATGGTTTAAAAAGACCGACATTTACTTTTCCTTGATTTGCATTAACCAATTCAAATTCACCATACGAACCAATAAGGTACACTAAGAGGAGCTTTTAATATAAGAAACCTATCCTTAGGAAATCATTAGCACTACGACTAAATATGCAAAATGCGTCCTATTTTCAGCTGTCTATGTCCGACTTCGGTGTCCACAGGATCATTGGACGGGGTGGATTTGGCGAAGTGTATGGATGTCGAAAGTTGAACTCGGGAAAAATGTAAGTTATAATTGATAAACTGAACACTATCCGATTTCGTTGATTGCTCTCATCTATTAATATTTCGAAACAGGAATAAAATTATAGCAATCAAATAGCAGGCGCACGATACATACCTTAGAAGTTTTTTTGCGATCAGCAAACCGAACACACTAAATAATTTTAATACCATAGGCGTAAAACCAAAAAACGGATATAAAGTGCATTTTAAGGATTATTCTAGAATTTCATACATTTTATTGTCAGCATTGCAGGCAATACCTTTTAATTCACCAAATGCACAGCAGACAAAATCTTGTCGCTAACAGGTTTAAACGTCTATAGACATCTATAGCATACTTTCTGCGCTAAGTTTTACGCACTTGAGTGGAGAGCGTAAAGAGATGCTTTACGGAGTTTTAGAAAATATATGTACCATGTTCTGTTTCTGTAATTGACTAGCCACCAGAAAGATAAAAATAAGCATTAAAATATCTAAAGAACGTGAGACTTTTATTTTTGAGGCAATCAGTTAAAATGAGTCTATTATCTTAAATCGAATCGTGATGAAACTGTTTAAGCGGATAAGTGATTTAAGGGTGATGGAATGCGTTATTTCATGAAATACTTCCACACAGTGTCAGTAGACACCTGCCATTTTATTTTGAACGTCTAGGCAGGCGTTCAAAAATAATACCAAAGGAAGTTTTTATTTATATGTGTTCCATACAAATTTAGAAAGATAGGAAACTATTTTCGGAATCAGAAATTCCGAAGAACATCAGGCAAAATACCCGATGATGCCCATAACTGCTACAATGATGTAAAACTAACCGTGAACTCAATGGAAAAGCACAGAGAGCGCAGGGTTACACTACTAAATATTAGGAAATATTTGTATCATAAAGCAGAAGCGGTTTGGGATACCACATAGTACTTTAAAAACAAGGCTTTTTAGAATGATAATTAAAATGTGCACGAGGATTTAAAAAAATGACAGATAGCAGAATAGTACTTGATCACTGACCACAGAGGAGGAATATTCTTACAGCAGTAGTTGTGTCCAAAATAGGAACCGAGAAGGTAAGCGACAAATGCTATTTTTTTACGGCCGCGGTTCGATTTCTCGCAAGAAAATATTGCTAATTTTTCTAGATACATGATAACGTTGTTGATTTGCTGTCATGCATTACGTGAAAGATTAGAGGGGAGAGAAGGAATAAATTGTTCCTGCAAGACAGACATGCATTTGGACCGGCCATAATAATGCCATTTGGTACTGTCAGTAGATGGCGGATAGTTTACGAATGTTCAACATCCGTTTTCACCAGTGAAGAGAAAAGGAGGCAAAAGAGCAAAAACACGTTGAAGGAATGCAATTTTCCGTAAGAATGTTCAAGCGATCAGCATTTCCAAAGGATCAGCAGAACCAGTATGATAAATATTAACATGCACTCGGTAGCTGATTTTACTACGCGTCTTGTTACAAAACGTGTGAATCAGTGAAACTTCAAAATACAATGGTATTTCAAAATGTACTGCGAAGTGACTTTCCTTTATTCTGAGATTACTTCCCTTTAAGTGAACACACTTATTTAGATGTTACTTGAGCGATATCTTTCGGAAAATTTTAAGGTATAATGTAAAATTAAATGAACTATTTTGTTAGTGTTGTTAATGTTTTACTTTCAAATGGTTTATTCCAGGTTACCAATCGAAACTTGAATTTTTTTCCAGTTACTTTTGATCAGCAGTAGATGATGCTACTCCTAAAATATGGGTACCTTAGAAAATAATCTCTAGTCAACCGGAACCCAACCCAATCGCATCAAGGAACGTCCAAATGAAAAATGAATAGACTGTGGTAACATAACGATACGCAGGAGTATTGAAAACACTGCAATATTCTTTTGAAAATCGGACATGTTCAAAAACCTCGAATGTTTGCGTTCATTTTGTAGATGTACGTATAACCTATTAATGTTGACAACCGAGCAAACAAAACAGTGCAAGCAAAACACCATTAAAATTCCTTTTGGAGACATTTGAGGTCAAAAATCCTGAAAAATTGGCGTAAGCTATAGTACTTAAGATAATTCTAAGGGCAAATATCCACAAAAGTAGTGTACAATGTAGTATGGCAGCTAATCAACAGTTTACCTTTTGATTAGGTTTAAAATCGTCTCGCCGAAGTAAAATATATTTTAGTTTTTGGATTGTTCGGATACGGGTGTCTCTGGCAAAGCGCATTTCGCCTAATTTAGCTGGTTGGGATATCACAGGCATAAAATTTGCTTAAGGTCACATGTTGAAAAGTTCGTCAGTGGCCGCAACATCTGCATATAATTAGCAGAAGCAATCATATGCGTTCAGTTTTTGGACCAATGTAATTTTTTCCATTGAAAATTATTATTTTGAGCAATAGTGAAGTTTGCTCCAATGCCCAGAAAATGCATAATCTGTAGTTTATGGTTATTACAATCTATTTAAGGCAATTCGTTAAAGTCTTTGCTTTTGAAATGGATTTTCTGGGCATCCATTTTTATGCAGCGTGCGGGTTAAGCTTCATTTATAGACTCAATTACCCATTTAATCAGATCGCTGAAGAAGTTGGACATCGACAATGGAGAATCTGTTAGCAATTTTCTCCTGATTAGTTTAAGGAACGTTAGTAGATACTATATTGAAAAAGTGCTAAGATAGGCTTTTTTGCTGCTGAGTACGCGAGCCCTTCATCTTTCTTCAAATAAAAGTCAAGGCAAACACTGGAACCCTTTGCCTGAATATGTCCTTTACTAAAAGGTTTGTCATTAAAATAATTTTCTTTTTAAATGTAAATCATTATAGTTAGATTTGCCTACACTCTTAGATTATTTTTACTTTTAAGTGAACTAAGGGGCTGCCTTATAAAAACTACAACGTTTATCAAACGACTAAAGTTGTGCGCCTTGCGGTTCCGAAATAAAATTCCAACATCAACTAACGAACACAAAGTGTATTATAATGCAAAGTCGAAAAAGCCAACATGCTGTAGGTGTTTTAGCGGTTACGTGTGAAGTATTTGGATTTGTATGGAAATTACAAATGCTCTACCGTGTGATCCTTTGATCACATAGATTTTTCTTACAGTTTTAAAGATGACTGAGTATGCGTGCCGTAATAATTCTTTTTTTTACTCATAAGCCACCATATTATTATTTGAGTATCTCACCCTTAGGTAAAAATAGTCGTGTTAATAAGAAATTCTTTTGAAAGCAAATGAATTAAGGGTACATGGGCCTTCAATCACACCGAGCGAAAGCATAAGATAAAGACCGGAGCAGTGATGAGAGAACCGCTCTCCCTCTCCTCAGGACACTGGTATCGTCAAAAGTCCCTAACTGGCAACTCGGCGTATCAACTGGTGTTGAAGTCATCGGTCCGACTAAAATATTTATTTTTATGGACCAGTAAACCTGTGGTTAGAAAGAAGGAGTTAAAAAGTAGTTAACAAGGCTGGTTACTCGGTAATGGACAAAGGTTAAAGATGCAGGGATATAAATATGTATAAAGAACATAAATACAAGCAGTACATGATAAACTGCAGGTCACATTTACATGAAAGCTACCGTTGTACATGGTAGAAATCATTTTCATTGATGCGGCTGAAATCAGAGCACTTCTCCAAACAACAGTTTATAACGATCTCCCCAATCTTTTCCGGTATCATGCTTCAACGCTACTTTTAAATGTAAAGTAAAAATAAATGAGAAAAAAGGTTCATGTATTGGGTGAGGTGTATTGAATTATGCATACCAGTTCAGGACTCGGATCTTTGGGCAGCTCTACCTGACTAGATTACTTATCGATTTGAGGTACCTTGTACTCGTCCAATCTTTAATAATTACTTTAAAGAGTGGCATAAAGAGTTATTCAACGTAGCATATGGCTACCCGCTTCCTGCAATTACAAGAGGCTAGCGGTTGTACTTGACTGGCTTTGTGTATTGTCACTGGAGCCCAACATCCTGATCAAATCTTCTTCTCAATTATTTCCTGAAACACGCCTTTTTCGCCTTGATTGGCTGATTTAAAAATTCGCAGCACAACTAAAAGCCGTTTTGCTCAGTAAAACGAAGATATTGTTGGAATCGCTGACCCACTTTTGTGAAATATCATTAGATCATTATCTCAAAATACCTGAAAGTTTGTCACAATGCTTAATGCTTGGATAACGTAAGTTTATTATATAGGAGGGAAATACAGCAAGTACATATTTGGACAGTTTTTAATCTATACTTTGCCCAGTAAGAGAGACTAACTGTCTGTCGGTGCCCGGATGAGTGACCGTTATTCAGCATTATCCTTTTGTGATGGGCAAAAAATCTCCGTCTTTTGGACACAAAACTTTAAAGCACGGCCGTCAATTTATTGTTCTTTTAAGGTTATGTGGTGGTAGAGAAATTTCGCTACTAAAAAGCAGGAGAAAAGCACTGTTTGGTAATGTGTACAGACAAACGTATGTAGGGTGTTCATAAACCGAGTAATTTCCGGAGAGGGTAGTGCCACTACAGGCAAAAAGCGCCCTTAAAAGCAGTCGAGAAATAGACCTGATCAATGGAACATAAATGTTTTGCATCGGACGTTTTGGATGCTCGCTCGGATACATCATATTTGGACAGTGTAATGTCAAAGCCATTTGCTTTTTCAGTGAAATCTGAATAATGTTGGCTAAGGTTTTGGATTTCACTCAGGACACGCTAAAACCTACGAAAAAATGAATTTGGTATATTTTCTGGTTGTTTTTTTTGAATAAAAAGTATGATCTAAAAGACTTTGCAACACTTCATAGTAGCGGACACCTATTTTATTTGCCTATCGTGTACTCGGCTTCAGAACCAACATGCAAAAATATGGCATAAGTTGTGAATGCTTTTCATTGTTATTCCATATCAGTAAAGATTTAAGCGTTTTCCCGAAAATAATATCAACATAATTATTTCCTTTTCTTTGAAAAAATACTCTAATGCTTTTACTTTAAAGAAGAGGGTTTTAAGGTCATAAAATTGCTTGTAACTACCGTACCTTTTTAGTGGTTGACCTGATTATTCGTTTAACCTAGTATCCTTTCAGTTATTTCACTGCTGTTGACTAACATTGCATGGTCCGTACTTTTTATGCTATTACCTGATCACCATAGCGCCCTCTTAATGAGAATTTGAGATGAATTGGTAAAGTCTGCAGGAAAATTGAATGAATTGCATTGTTTAACCTTAATCGCTGCTGAAAGATTAAGTTAACTTTAGAATGATACAGTCAAATATCATGGTCTTCAATTCAAGATAGTAAAGAGTCCCACTCTACGGAATCAATGCATGACATTAATTTTTTTAAATTTTTCCTGAAGCCAGTAATCAAAAATGACGAGAGTAATTGCTTTCTGTATATGGCGTGTTTCGTTTCGCGAACGTTATTTTTAGAACCTTCTCCCAATATGCTCTAATTGCGAACTTTTTCAAAGTTGGCATTCATTATCGTCGATTTTATAATTCTAACACATCCAGACTATGGTTTTTTTTTCATGTCTCATGTTGCATAAATCCTTGTTATCGTGATTTTAATATGTGTTCTGCGCTCATGCGTGTATTGTAAATACGTGTGTTATTGTAAATTGTAGCAATAGAATTTCATGTTTTTAGTTTATAATAATACCCTTAATTTAAATTTTCTTTTAAAATAATCACTACATTTTTTACTCTGCATGGTATTTTTCTTTAGAGAGTTGGTGCCGTTTTTTAGAAAAATGTAAGCCTTTTGAAGTAATTAAAAAACAGTTCTTTTTGAAAAACGTTCAGTAAATGTTTTTCTGGTTTGTTCAAAAAATAAATGCTCACATATTTTGAGTTAAATACTAACCTTCATTGAATGCAAAATAATTTGAAGGTGCATAACGTAAGCTGGTGCTTAGAACTCTGAAAGTCCTTCTAGGTGTGGATGAAAAAGATCAGGATTCTACTGAATACACCGATTTCAAGCTTACTGATCGATGCTTTCAATTGACTGCGAGTGTTTAATTCAGTCCAGATGAACACTAAAGTTGTTTTATCATACGATAAAATAATTGCCAACCAGAATAGGAGTGGATAGATTTTAGATAATGCAATAAAATCCAGAGAAAATTTAAAAATCTGACTTTATATCTGAAATTCGTTTTCTAAGATACTGGTTTAGAGTCAGCCATCTCCTATCATGGCTACCACAGAAACGTGCAATTTTAACCAGCATTTCGCAAAATTGTGCTTCTGCGATTAGGTGTGGTTGGATAATGACGTCTAATAAGACAGAAATGGTCATTCTCTTATTCATCGTCTTTTGCGGTTGTGTTATTCCAATTTTTTGAAAGCAGGGCGCTTGAAATCGGGAATGGCTTTTGAAATCACAAGTAGTTTAAAGAATTATTTAAAAATGTCTAAAAATATTTCTTTGGACACACGGACGCCTTTTAACATGAAAACGTGAAAATATGAGACAAAATTATCGTGATATTTCCTGATTAATTGCATTTTAGAAGACCCATTCATTCGATTTATAATAAACCTGTAAATTTGAACCAGGTGACGTTTGAGAGGTTTTACGGCATTTTTGAGAAATTTGCGAGTTAAAGGGTAACCAGTGGGCAGTTGTCTTGACCAAGATTAATTTTGTATAATGACATGGGTGTGCTATGATAATTTACTTCCTAATTTTAGGTATGCTATGAAGTGTTTGGACAAAAAACGTATAAAGCTGAAGTCTGGAGAGTCCATGGCAATGAACGAGCTCAACATTTTATCTCGCGTCAGTTCAGGGGTAGGTATTTTTTGCGACATGCCATGTGATTGCACACCCACGCAGACTCCTACCTAACGTATTCTTTGGGCAGCGGGCTACTCGTTTTGTTCTTACAATTAATTAGTCGAGAGCTTATTACAGCTTGTTAGCTGGTACAAAAGGAGAAGGTAGTTTTTAAAAGCTGGCTAATTGTACTCGATATTTGACTCAATTAAAATTTATATATTAGGTGTTCATGGCACTAACAAAGTAACCCATAATTTAGCTTAAGTACGGCATATTCTTAAAGCCATTTAATTTTAATAAGAAAAAACCACCATCACGGCCATAAGATTCAAGCAAAATATAACCATGTGCTCTTACGTCCATTCTTTTGTGTACTGCAGACTGCAATCATCTGAACGTAACTTGTTATTAGTTCAAAATTTGTTAATTAATTTCCTTCCAAACCACTATAAAACCTGAATGAATAATGTCATTATAGTAATCGCAATGCAAAATTTTTGATAAATATTAAGCTTTGTAAAAGAGATGCCGTTTCCAATAACGTCATCATATGCATAAACGCAGACAAAGTAAACACAAGCGGTACCATTATATCAAACAAACTTATTGAAAACAACAGGCCAGATGGATCGAGTGCTGAACTTTTTTAGGTGACGAATAACCGTGCAACCCCAAAAAAACAACACTAAACTCCTGAATCACACTTTTAAGGAACAAATTCGATAGGCAGAAGTGTAGTATGGAAACGGTAGCAATGGAAATAAGGCAATTTAGGAGACGGGAAATAGCGGTAACGCGTTGAAAATTCAAAGTGGCTTAAATTCCCACCGTAATCGTTCATGTGAGCTGCCACTTTTAACCACTGAATAAGACCTTATTAGACACCTACATAGCCACGCCTATCTACAGGTAGACCAGACCCTTACCTTAATCCTAACCCTAGCCAAAACCCTATCCATTATGTTCCTTGTCGGGTTCCTTGTCGGATTAGTTCGTTGCCGGTTATTAGAATCGCACAACTATTCGTCGCCACTTCTTAAATAAAAAACAATATGCGTTGCCAGTGTTTTTATCTGAACCTAAAACCTTTCTCCGTGCAAACATTGTTTGGGATGAATTTTTTTTCATTTATTGTTCAAATGTATACAACTGACTGGTTTTGAACAGGTTATATGTCGAAGCAAAGAAACAGAACGTACAGGTTCAAGGTGAACTTAAACTCTCTTCCATCATTTTCGTATGATGAATCTTTGACGTACTCCATGCACACATGCCAGCGTATTATAATTAGAGTAAATGGTCTGTAAGAATCATAAATTTAAGTTCCTATGTTCAGAAAAGTGACCGAGACTTTGTGGTACAACATTTTGTAAAGTTCTGGGTGGAGCTACTACGAAAGTTGCAGTCGGCTCACCTTTCAGGTCTAGAAGAGGAGAGCCTTTATTATCTCACAACAGGTAAATGTAGATACAAAAACGACAAGTAAGGAGAGAAAGCGGGTGGAGTCAAAGTTTTTATTGCCTTGACAACAAACCATTTTTGGGTTTTTATACGCCATAGTGCATTTTATCCGCTACATGAACTTTTTAAACGGTGCGATTTGTATGTACTCACAGTCCTCTTATGATGATGGACATTTTTGTAAAGTACTTTGCGGAGAGGGGGTGGTAAAGATCATGACCGACTAATCAACGAAATTCTATTTGAAAACCAGTTGGCGTGCATGTGTGTGCTTTCAATATAGGAACGGGGCACAAATAACAAGAGAACTCGATCGAAGGTGGGTGCGGAGTAAACGGGGGCATAAGAAGAGAAAGATAGGAGGCATTATTGGTAAGCTTAAGACGTGTTAGGAGAAGAGAGAGAGTTGAGAGAAGCGCAGACAATTTATCGATCTCTGGTGCCGGTAAACGGAGAGCTTGCAAAAGGTCCTTCTGTGCACAGATAAACGGCTTTTGTACCTTGTTGACTGTCGCTGCTGGTGCTGCCAGCAGACGCTAAGGCAATAAATTGGAGTTTTTTGGTAGGAACCTAAGAACCATACAGAAAGCTCCATTGCTGTTCACACGATGCCCGGAATGAATAACATGAGCGAGAATGGCGCTAGTTATGCTCTTACTTTCGCCTTTCCTCAACCATACCGCCAGATTTTCTTGTATTCTTTTGGATTGACGCCGAATCAGGCCACTGATAGTACCTGCTTCAGAGGTGCAAGTAAAGGAGTAAATACACATGGAGGCGGTCTGTGCTGGCAACCTATTTTTACCTTCTCAGTGTAAATCAGGTTCAGCGCGAATGATACGCGAGCACTTGCAGCTGGGAAGGTTATTTCCACAGTTTTGCCCGGCGGCTACTGATGTGTTCACACACCGCGGTCCTTTGAAGATTTTTATCCACCGTGACTTTAATGGATTTTGCTGGTTTTTTCGAAAATATTCTTTGCAATGAATCTGTCAGGATTACCGTTCGCTTCAAGGAAGCCCTCGAGCATTGAACGTCTGTTGTCGATTCCAAGCAATGGACTGGATTACACCTCTTTGGAAAGGGTAAGACATTGCCGAGGTTTGTATCTTATCCAGACCAGGTTCGCTTTCGACAGAAGCTTCTTCAAACGTTTTTTTCACCGCAGGATTTTTGGACTGGTTTAGAGTTGAAAAGATTCCTGAAGAAGGTTTCAGAAGGCCAGCTGCCTATCATACTTGTCCCTTATGGTTTTGCAAATGCTGTTTGAGTGAGATTAGACAAGATAAGTATATCCGGCGTTCTGAAAATTTATACCATCATATTGAAGTAAATGTGCGTCCCGTTTCATATAAAAAGCACAGAGGGTATTGGCACGGTCAATCTATTTCCCATTGCTTTAATGCCTAACGTTTTTGTGTTCCCTTTTTGTAACTGGCATTGCAACTAGGTGGCGGACAATCATACTACCATGTGGTGATCAAATTTCCATTGTTGCTAATACAAACAATAGTGAAGGTGCCAAAATGACTGAAAACCAAAACGCCAGTATTTGCGTTAAATTGTCGCCGCTGACTGCTTAAATATGTATCCTTGGTTCCAGAACGATGTTTTATAAGGCACTTTGGAAATTATTTTTAGCATTTGAATATCCCCTTTTTTCTTAATGTTTATGGTAGACCAAGTCATCTGTCATAGGCATTTTGTTAACATAAATTGCCTTGCTACCAAAGGAATTTCCCGTCTTGGAGTAAACGTTGACTCAAAAGGATGATCGACTCACTTTTTACACATCAAGTGCCAATGTCGAAAATCGTGAGCTTTTCGATCAGCAAGAATTGAAGTTAAAGGATGCTACTCTAAGTTAGCATCTAGGATTATAAACATTAAATACACCAACTAAATTCATCAACAGCTTATAAAGCTTATACATTTTGAAGTCAAACTTTATTTTGGTGTCCGTCTGCTATAAGACAACGCGTGAGGTTGTACAATAGTGTATTTTTTGAAACAGTATGATTTTTCATTCGTGGATAACCACAAATAATTAAAAAACGCGTCGTAATTCATGGCCGTTTGGTTTTTCAATTAAATGTTAAATTTTAATATTTCGTGAATGCTCTCTTATTACGCGAAATCCAAGAGAGTTCATTAAAAGCAACTGAGGAATTTTTAGACGTCATTATGGGATTTAGTACTTTAGCGATAACGTACTGACTCATGTTATTAACGAATTATTACTACAATAGGCTACAAAATACAAACTTTAACATATTTTACATTCAAAAGGGGCCTCAGTTAAGCTGTAGTTTGCCGATGTTACTCGGAACCTCAAGATTTAAGCACGGCTTTCTGCCTTTCAGCCCGGTAGGTGGACAGTTAACGCTCAAAAATAAAAACGTTAAGTGATTACATATAAGTTGCAATTTTCACGTCCATCTTTATTAATAACACCGATTGTGTTCGAACATTCACAAACTAAGCAATAAGTTTTATCTTGTGAGCCAGATTAGTTATTCTTTTTTACTAAATCCAAAACCTGATGTAATTTCCATGAAAAACAACGGTATACCACCTTAGATTCAACAAGTGCTCTGAGATGCCTTTCCGATTAGTTCTGCCAACCACGCGTAATGTAACTTTCAAAAATAAACATTTTTTTAATAAACTGCTTCTATTTAATTCTCGATACAAATAATTGGAAGAATTGCAATCTAAAATATAACACAGAGGACCTGCATTTCGTTGTGCCCCCAGGAATTTGTTTACTGTGTTTTTCGTAATAGCCCGTTGAATAATTGGTTTCAGAGCTTGATTTTCTTCCTGAACGCTGTTAGTATAAAGCTTTCAAGTGTACAAAGAATTCCCGGAATCCCCCTAGAGAACAAGTCATATGCTGTGAAAAAACGGGCATAGACTGTGTGTTGTTAAAATCTGAAATGCGAAAGATAGCTTTTCAAATATCTACCGCAGCCTCTCTGCTGTGACACAGACCACCTGAAAATGGTTCATATCATGCCTCAGTTGCACCTTTCACCACAACGCATACCCAATTTATCCTTTTTGTTTCGCATTGGTCATCAGGAATCGTTGCTGGTTTGCTGCCATGTTCTAAAATATGAGACCTTATTACATTTTCGGAGTTAAGACTTCACGAAATCTACAAAATAAAGAGATTACTTCATGGTTATTCACAACTAATGACTTCTTGCGTTCAAGCCCTAGGGCTTCACCTATGAAAGGAATCCTTCTGATAAAAATGGTTTCATTAGCCATGCTTAGATTATGAAACTACGTACTGTATATTTAACCCATCTTCCGAATCCGAATTTCAGAGGTAACCGTTGGTGAGAACCTACCAACTTAAACGCATACATCAACTGCATCCGATATTGATGCGTGTGTGAGTGGGATTGCGTGTATTGCAACACCAAACAACTGAAAGACTCGGACCGTCGACTACAGCATTGGAAAGAGAAGAGTAAGAGTAAAGTTAAAACTGGGAATACAGCCAAACAGCACACCAGTGCATTCCTCACTAAAATAAAAATAGCGCGCTCGAGTTCCTATCACAACTGCTGATAGTTGTGGCTTGAAAACTTTTCACCCGATGGAATAACTTGGTCCTTACGCCTAGTGCTGTATTTGTCTATAAGTCGACTGCCTGTCAAACTTAATGGATCCTTCTTAACGTTGTCTTTATGGTACCTTCACATAGGTGAGCTTCGAGCCATCCTCTAATAAAGCCCGGTACACGCTGCGGTGACCAGGTAGGGTTTGGCACGCTCAGACGAACTGTTTAGCTTTGTAATATATTGTCCCAAGCCGACCACTTTTCGTCTTGACGTAGTCTGGTCATTTGAGGACTTGTTTGGTGGAGGAAAGTGTGTGGTAGATGTTCCGCAAGTCTATCCCACTGTCAACAAATTCACGCGTAAGACACTGGCTCTGCACCCAACCCGAGGGGCCTACGCTGGGCGTCACCACTCTTTACAGTCCAACTGGTAACTTTCGTTGTGACAAAGAGAGGGTCTATTTTAGGAATCTGGAAACTATTACACCATCGCATGGGACACCGGAAAAGCGAACCTAGCAATTTTTTATTTTGCGACATTCATCTTCGTTTCTGCATTCTCATTTGGATAGTGACATGGTATTTTTGTTCAATGTTAAAATAACCAAACATTATTTTATAACTTTATTTTCATATAAAAGTCCAAAAAGGTTAAAAAGCAAAGTTTAGTCAAAGATTTAGACCAATCCGTTTGCCAGAAAATTGGACCTAGGTGTGCACGTCCTTTTCGCGAACGTTGAATCTCTCAGAACATGGACAATTTTGCTGTGGTGCTCTCCTAGCTGGGTTAGTACCAGGTTAAGATTTCTCTATCGGGTGCATTTAATAAAATTGGTTGAATGGCTGGTTAATTAACCCGTGGAACGACATTTTGACGATCGTTATCTTGCTTATCCTCCGATGTCCTTGATATTCACCTACCTTGCTTGGTTGATAGCCACTTTAGATCGTGTTACTCATGCATCTTGCTTAGTTCCTATTTAAGTACTTGTTGCACACTGTATTTTAAATGTTTTTTAATGCCTCAGATGTAAACATTTCCACTAGCTTTCTAATAGTGGAAATGCGTAACGATTTTCTTTCAAATAGGACGCCTCTCCGTTCATCGTATGCATGACCTATGCATTCCAAACTCCCGAAAAACTTTGTTTTATACTTGACTTGATGAATGGAGGAGACCTGAATTATCACTTATCTCATCATGGAACTTTTACGGAAGTTGAGGTCCAGTTTTACACCGCGGAAGTCATACTGGGTCTAGAACACATGCATGAGCGCAATATTGTTTACCGTGATCTGAAGGTAACTCCGCAGTTTTACTATTTACTCGTCTATTATAAAAGCGCTTTTCATTCAAAATCCTTCGATCTGCACGTTCTCTTTATTTTTATCTGTAAAGTGTAACACCTCAGGTCCCACATATCATAGGTTTTAATAAATTTATAAAATATTTCATTCAATAAGAGAAATTAAATCGTAAAGGGCGTTTCGTATGACGGACTTTTATTTCAAGCTTTGAAGTCACTAGTACACATGTTCTTCTGTCAAGTAGTTTATTGCATGGTTACTGTAAGTGACCTCGAGAGTTTAAGTAAACTTGCCCACCATATGATGGAAAAATGTGAAATTAAAAACTATGTTTTAGGTAATAAAACCGATTCAATTTCAATGCTTTCGGTTTAATTTGGTCGTGGTTTTCAGATCCCAAACCATGTCCATCCTGCGTTTTTTGGCATCTGTAGCACAGTATGCTATTAGTGTTTTACGAGTAGAATGAAATACGTTATACGTCTCCGGAAAAGCTGAAGGCTTTTGAAAATAATAGCAAAATTATTACTGCAAACATACTGTTCACAGAATTCCTTCAAGCCGAAATTATTATCCTGTTATATGTATGCATAGGATGAAACCGCGATTTTATTCAAAGCCTTTATTATAACAACTAACGTGAAAACTTGAGAAACATCTTTTTCAGCTTCGCTAGGTTTCCATAGTATAAAACCTTTTGAAAATTGTCATGTTTACGTTTGTAAATGTATGCATGCTGGAGCAAATGAACCAAAAGCCACAAAAAGAGTTCTTGTCGTATCTTTTGACCTCCGATAAACCACCGTTGCAATCAGTATTGAAAAACATAATTACTGGATATCTGGAAATGGGTGTTTTCGCAAACGGGTACGATCGATTTAACGATTCATTGAGTGTTCACCCAGCCGTTTAAACCGACATGCAACTTATGCTTAAGTACTGCAAACCGGCAGTTCTCATACGTTAGTTTGCTAATGCATCTTAAGGAATTTTATGTCGTTGAAGCAGAAACAAAGGAAAAGGTTTCGTCCCAATTTGCAGTAACTTTGTCCATCTTTCTTCGTTTTCCGTATCCACAAAAACATTTCAGTGTTCTTTTCTAGATGCACGAGCACCGAACATAATGCAGTTGTCTTTACCGGATCTTAGAACATTTAAAGCCATTTAAATTATTCAAGTCTTTTCAAATATTTCAGTCATTGCAGTTCTCAAAAACAAATTAAAACGATGCCGGTTTAGCGAGCCCTTAGCTTTGATTCAAACATACTGTTTCTACGTAACTGGACCGTTATATGCGAGAATGTGCTTTCCACTCGCTAAGAATTTGTCCTTATATGTTATTGCAGCCGGCAAACATTCTGCTGGATGAACGGGGCCATGTGCGCATCAGTGATCTTGGTCTGGCCTGCGATGTATCGGAGAAATGGCCAACAGCCGCAGTTGGCACCTATGGCTACATGGCACCGGAAGTCATAAAAAAGTCTGTCTCTTATGCTTTCTCCGCAGACTGGTATTCCCTCGGCTGCACGATCTACAAACTTCTGGTCGGAAACTGTCCCTTTCGCCAGCATGGACAACACGGTCGCATGAATGATGGGAAAAGTAGCTCACAGCAGGTAGTTTTCCGTAATATATTTGTGATACAGAGTGCTTTTTCAGATGACTGGGCTCACTTGTACTGCAAAACACCTTGTGCAAAATGAATGTAATTTTCCAAAATAGTCTGGCCTATTTTATTTGTTTGAATCTTAACGCACCTATTTATTCTTTGTCAAATGAATTTCGTAGAAATTTTGGATTGTTCTGTGCAGTGCAAATGTCAGGTTTTGATCGAATACCTGAGCTAAAGTGAACCTTTAAAGAAAACATAACGAACAGTTTTAAAAAAACTTTCTGCTGATCTACTGAATGGCGTTTTATTTAAAACTGCTATTGAGCGTAGAAATGATTGAAAAAATTAAACGTTAGCTTTAGTTTTATCTAGAAACATCTAGAGGCCCATTAATAATAACAGATCAAAATGATAACCACATTTTCTTGTTTTCTTGGTAAATGTGCTCCCTCATTTATGAATAATAACACACTCCGGATCTTTTTGACGGTTTCCAATAATATAGGGTTAAAGACAAATATGTGAAGAATTATCGTTCACCTTAAGGCAACATTGTATTTCGAACTTCAGAGATTGTGATTGTAGGGGCAGATATCATAGACACAAGTGCATTTTTATTTTCCTCAATCCATGCAGTCTTTTATTTCATTGGAAAGCACCATATTGTTACATTAATAATGCTAGATGGTTTTAACTTCATCTTGTAGTACAGAAACTGCAAACGGTAAGGAATGTTACATTTTGGAAAAAAATCATAGTATTTTTAACGTCAACCTGGGAAAAAGTAGGGCCTCCCACGACTAGAAAATGCGTCAAAAGGTGAATTCTGCCATCCACTCCTTTAGTCTGATTTATTATCGATCAGGATCGAAGTCACACCATAGAACATATAACAAAGACGGCTCCCAGAATTTCAATTTGAAATGTTTTGCTTTTAAAAAACATGTGGAAATACGTTTGACAAAAGTAAACTTACTTTTTTGAAAAACCGAGACATGTGATAATCGGGTTATGAAACCTTTGCAAAATCATCTGAAATGCCGTAATCAAACAAAAATGATAACATTTAAGCACATTAACTACGGAAATAAATGTTCGCAATGGCGTTAACAAAAAATTGGCCACATGTTATAGCCTAAACCTAGCAGGTATCATCTCCTATTTTTATTTCACTCTTCAACTTTAAGCACTGACCCCAGGTTTCTCAGGCGATAGGCAAATCTCAGATCCACCCTTATTATTATGTTACACACCTAAGTGGCTTTTATAGTAGCTGATGCTGCCATTAGACCCTTTTGGCTACTGTAATTGAAATCTCATTATCGAAACTGCCAGTGTACGAAATAAAACCTTTCGTTAAAATCCTTATATTTTACTACATTCCTGAACTGGATTCTGGAGCTTCATCCGTGAATAATACAGTTTATAACTGAAATTTTAAGCATAAATTTAAGTAGCTATCATCCGATTTGCTGATGAATATCTAATGAACACTCAGTTGGTAAAATATAGCATTCCATTTAATGATCCCTGACCTTTGTCTAGTTTTATATTGAGCAGGCTCCTTCCGTCTGTCGTTTTTAACCATGTTAGTAGCATTCAGGTCGATGCCAAAGACAAATAGAGGGTATTATAACCGGCAATTATCAACCAGTTGAGGTGGTCTTCAATAAATATTCTAGCATTGTTAACTAACTAGGGATTTGTTGAATAATTGGGGCGCCACACCGGTTGGATAAAACTTGAAGAGTTTAGGAAGAACGATGTGAATATAAGCTCTTCGCTTGACAACCATTTAGCTCCGATCAGCGCAAAGGGGCGTTGATAGTTAGGAAAAATTCAGGCAACTGAAGCGCAGTCGGTTTGAGCTAATTGCCTTTAATTTGGATCCCGTGTCTATTGGTCCTAGATAAGATGTGGTAGACTGCCGGTACCTACATTATTAAGCTCATCTTTATCTCGCTCCCTCTGACGATTTCAAAATTGATTCCCAATTTAAATAGTCCCTGCAATGCCTCTAAAATGTTGAACCATGCTGATTAAGGACCATGTGAGTAGATGATTGTGAAGCTGATGACATTCTCCTAGTACGTCTTCCCGAAGTTTAAACAACCGGTCCTTGCGACTTTTCCCCTTCTTAGATAATACATGCCTTACTCTTCACTTAAAAACACACTGGTCTAAACGATGCGATTAGTTTTGTTTCACCATTTCTACAAAAATTTTAAATTTAAAAAGCTTTCTTCAAGTTTTTATAAATTTGAGCGCATTACTTTGATGACGCTACTTTCACTGGCCGATAAAGCTGCTTTTATATTTTCTGCAGAATTACCATTAGCGGTAGTGGTAGTGGGGAGCTCAGCTATCTCGGTAATGTATATACTCGTCTCATTGTGCCTTGGGACAGCTAAAAAACCAGAAAAGACCATTCCAGTTTCCCTTGTATTTATAGGTAATGCATTTCTGCTAAGATTTATTTTAGGTGACACTTCGTAGAATATAAGTAATTCGGGATGCCCGGATTAAAGTAAAGATTTAACTGCCAAGGGGTAAATGAAATGTTCCTGTTTATCTAAAAGGTTCACAGTATGTACTATATCCAAGCAACCACAGTACTAATATGTTGAAATAGATTTGTTGGTCATCTAAAAATGGGATATAAAGCTCAGTTCCCGTTCAACAGGAGTTATTTAACTGTCATGGCATACTAATGAATCTAATTAAATGATGGCATTAGACAGTTTAGGTGTTCAAGCGAGGCCTTTTTTTACAGGTGGTCATTCAAGAGAGTAAACGAATGTCAGAATATATGAGACAGGTCGTATTTAAGCTGGTTCCGAAAACCGCCAATGAAGTGAAGTTCAGCTCAGACCTCGTATTAAATTTGCATAAACAAATTGGTAAATAAAACATACATATGTCAGTGCAAGACGAACTACCGATAAAGAAGAGGGAGTATGATGAGGCTCTTTTTATCTTACAAGAGATCATAAGCAATTAATCCCCCGAACCGGTTTTGAATAATCCAGGACTCGAACCCAGACTATTTGATCTACCGTTGCGCCACAGGTCAGTTACCCTGTTGGTTTCAATCTGGAGAAATATGAATCCTTATAATGGGGTTTCCCGATTTACCAGAATTATCAAGCTTGCAGTAGATTAGGCGAGACTAGGCCTTGAATCCCGTTTGAATGCCTACAAGATGGCTGAATTTTGACGGCATTTTCAGCCTTTGATTATGTCGTCCTGACCAAAATAGACCAGCAATGGTGAGGTGACAAGGTCAAAGGGCTGAAAAAACTAGTTGCCGAGCACATGTTTGACTTCAGTAAATTCTTGTAATGCCAGTACATGTATATGGGAATGGGTTCAAGTAAAACAGCGTAAGTGATTAGCAAAATCGACTAAATTTCATCCTGGAACACAAGCGCTTTGAGCAATATGGAGGCGGGGGAAGGAACTAAGAAGCAGTGATTGATATAAAGAATCACTGTCCAGGGATAAGAGAGCAACAGCGTGACGATTTGCATACAGTAACTCAACATTTTACTGCGGTAAGCGTAGAACATATACGACGTTCTGCCTTGCGTACTCGACCGAAGTTCGCAGCTTGATGGTGACCACTTCCGCAGTTGCTAACAGACGCTCGCCCATCAGAGTAGGTTGATCGATGGGAACTAGTTGCTAGGATGGTTCGTGAGACAGCTTGATCAAGGCACTAAGTGGATGAAATCTTAACAACTGCAACCAGAAAAAACCAACATAGTTGCTATTTTAAACGCTGTTGAATAACTAGATATGTTTATCACGTTTACGTTGAAGAAGGAAGCGACTGGTTTTTGCCCATGTAGCAATATACTTCTAAGCAAGAATCCTGATGACAGCGTCCGAAGGAGTGTCTATCGGAAGATAACGTGGTCCACACCGTTTAAAAGCTGTAGTAGTTTCGTAACCCTCTAACAAAAACGCTATCAAGTCCGTGGTTTGGGCTGGAAAAAAAATTTTCAGCAGGCAGCACTGAGGACAAACATATAAAGAATCAACCTAACGGATTTCCTGATAGATTTATTGCAAAAAAATATTGCCCATCGTCCAGAAAATCCACCGCAACGACTGCCGAAAATAAAAGTCTGTTCCTCAAAGTCTCTTTTAATAGGACGCTGCAAGTGAATTACCCTGAATATGCTTTGATCAAGCAGTTGGATGAAATTTCCCACCAGTAAAGGTTTAATGTTATTCGCTACCAACCCCATTTGATGCGGAGAAGGTAAAGATAGATTGATATCTCAGACCACCGACTGGATTCACTTAGGGCGTATACATCCGGCAGCGAAGTGACTTTAGAGAAGTAGATTTTTTTACCTTGCAGTAAATAGGACAGGCAAGTTTCTGTCTTGTTATGGTAAAAACAACAGAGTAAATGATTTGGATTTCAGAAAGAATTAAACCTTTTGAGGCAGATTATGTGGAGTGTCAGCCGTTGAATAATATATTTCTGTCCTAAAATAACCAACATATTTCAGTCAGCAGATCTACGCAAAACGAAAGTGAGAAACTCCCAAAGGCCTCCTATGAAGCTAAGCAGACGTAAAACTACTAAAGCGTTGGTAATACACTTGACGCATCACTAAGTTGGCGGAAAAGGCAATAAGACCACGTTTTTGGGCTTCACGAGAAAAGGAAAAAACGTTCCTATCCAAAGAGATTTTCCCATTTCTTGATGTTTCGGGACATCCAGCTGACACTGCAAATGATAGCAAAATGCTTAAAAACAAACTTTAAGAGACATTGATTTTCCCAGTAGAATAATGGCAAAGGAAGCATGCTAACGGCATTCCATAAAAATCAGGATTCGGTGGCATGATGCATCACTATGTCATTTCATATACACTCCCATTCTTTTTCCTCCCGTTTCTAAACGATCAACATAGATTTGTTAACTAAAAACCGCACAGGTTTTGACTTACATTAGAAGGAGACATTTTTAAGGAAGACTAAAAACCTGCAGCCACGTTCTTGCACTTCGTGAAAATTCCACTTGTCTTTTTTTAACCTTAACTATTGCATCATGGCCATATATCTGCCTAGGAAAATGCATGAAATTTATTGTAATAATCTATCGTAGATTTGGAAAATACAGAGTTGGATGGCGAAGTACAGGGCACTGCCACAATATTAATATAATTAAATGTGTTTGTGGAAAATTTGAATACAAAATAGTGCTTGGCAAAATAATAAGCTTCTTCAAGAATGACAGAATGAAGATTTATATGCGTCATATTTCCATTCATCCTCGTCAACCCCAAAAAAAAAGCACGCATGGTCTTTGTTTATTTTAATGTTTCAACAGGCATTGAAGCTAACATAGGAGAATGTGCAAAATTATACCATTTTATAAAAAAGACAGCTTCAATGACTTCCACACATGCAGAAATGACGAAAGTTTGTTTTTATAAAAACCTGCCGCACCCCCAGTAAACTTTTTCGTGACATCTAATTTCACGTTACTGTATGGTGCTTTAGAAGGATTCGTTGTAACCAGCATCCGCTTATACGTTTCATGAGAACTACTGTATCAGAAGCACTAGCCACTGTGTTTGTACATATTTCAGAGATAAAGAACCGTAGACTACTAAAGAAAGTAAAAAGGATTTTCTGGTAATTAATTCGAATATCAAATAAATAAACATAGTGTAAGCACGCGCCGCAATGTAGCCCTCTCCTAGGATGAAGAGAAAACACTCCGAATGAACCTTACGAAGAAAGAACTGAAGTTTTAAATTCGGGTAATCTACGATGAACCAAGCCCCAAGGTTACAGGGCGATTTCGTCAAAGGGGAGCCCCTATGCATTATTAGTGTCGGGAGATTTACATACGGGAGTAACTGCGATGCGGTACCCAGCATCGTCTACGCCAGCAGCAACAGGGGCGTTCCGATAGGTGTGCCATCGAATTAACCTCTACTGTTTTCACCCATCATACACGACGTTGTAATATTACAACAACTACAGGATGGTTGACAGGTGCTACTTTCCTTTGCTTAGCTAACCAGTTGAGATGAACCAAGGAGAAAACCTCAACTGCCACAGTTTTACTTAAGCAACCCCTTATTGCACTTCGATCGTGTACATCCGAACATCGCCATCATTATGAACTGTGAAAACAAGTCAATATGATAGTAAGCAGCACTGCCATACTCGTTTTATAATTGATAGGATGCAAAAATAAAATTTTAATGGACAGTCAATTCAAAGTTCGCAACTTGTCTGTATTGGACCATAAATCATGCATCTTAAGCAGACGCTGGAAAATTTACCGGTAAGTCAGGGCACTACTTCCGGAAAATTTTCTGTTGTCAGACATACCAACCCATTCATAAGACCCAGGGCTTAACGAGGCTCGAAATCTTTTAGCATTGGGCATCCTTGTTAATCGTTCAGACATTGCCAGTAAACAGATTGCAATCAGGAAGACAAAGCACATGAATTCTAAGTCAAATGCAAAACGAAAGTTTCATTTTGTCTTCTGGTAATCAGATTAAATCGCTGAATACCATTTCCACGAGATTTAGCGGTTTTCTGATTGTTTCAATTAACAGTTAGCCGAAAACGCTCAGTGGTATTATATTGTACACAATATTTATTTTCCGACGATATGTTCATAGTATTAAATAAACAATTCAAATGACACAACAAAGTAAATATTTTTGCATTTTGGACAAATTTGTTTGCCTTGATTGTACCCAGCATGTAAAAATGGAAACTTGACCTGCTGCTTCTATTAAATGCTTTCATAAGACAATTCGTTAGCACTAACGCTGACAATTTTCTCCTGCCAACCTGACCCCACACGAACTGGTATCCTCATTCGACTGATAAAGTCTCTATGTTAAGCCCTTCATTTTCGCTCGAATTTACAGCTTTTGCTGACTTATTTAAACTTCTCTAAACTGACTGCTATTTGGCAACCATCGTCATATGCATTATTGTTAGACTTTGTCATTATTATCTCGGCTGATTGCGAATGGCCTCCCTGCATATTGCAATAACGCCCCCTAAATAGATATCGTGGCAACAGCATCCCCAGAATAATCATTTTCCCCGTTTAAGGTGTTGATTAGTCCTTGGCTGCCAAGCAACGCCTGTCTTTCAGGAGACTTTATGTGACTCTCGTAGTCAGCATGTTCTTTGGATTAATCATGTCGAGATGGAGTATTTCGACAACAAAAACAACCAAAACGCGATACACAAGCCTTTTCATACATGTACATTAACTGCAAGGAAACTACCTATAAAACAGTCAAGGCAGGTTGTTAACGAAGAATCTTCGCGAATAATCTTGAAGTATTTAAAAACGGCCGTCTCATCCCGGATTTGCACATGTTTACAGATCGGGCTTTCTGAAGCAGACATAAAATGGTGAGACGAAAAAACTGTTTTTCTAAACTTGCTGTGATGTATGGCGCTTTTACCGCACTCGATTTACGTGAAGAGAAATATCAAACGTAAAGTTGAAGGAGACAGTTTTTGTTGCAACCCTCCCCTAATTGACATTTATAATTTTTAAACAGAAAGGAAGCATGAATACGTTTACATGATCTGTATTAAGTATTAGCAAAGTACATTGCGTGAATATAACAAGGTGCTGATTTGCGAGATGTCTAAATCTATTTGGGAAGGATTGTCAACATTAGGTCATCGTGTTTCATCTGGCTGGTCATCTACTATGTACGCATCGGATAGAGCACGATTAACCTTAAGTTTTCAACGTGGACATGGCCATCAATGAATATTTGGAATAAGGAAATGTGTAAATAGCAAAATAATATAAGGAGCTCGTGTAGAGTCCTAAGGGTAAAGTAACGGTAAAGCGATTTGATAGTCAGTTGTGTGCCAAAGATGATAACTGATTGTGTGTGCTGTCTTTAAGTATAACACAATAGCCACTATGGTGAGGAAACGAAAATTCGACAAGCCAAAAACAGAAGATCTGTCTGAGGAGTCTAGTATGAAAAAGGGCAAGTTTTAGTGAGTTTTGCGAAAAAGCAAATAGGAAAACAATAAATGTATGTATACTATCATGGGTAAAATTTCGGCAAACCTCATGCTAGCAATGTGCGCAGTGTTAAAATGAATAAATATCAGGAAAGAGCAGATAAATTTGACTTTTTTTCGTAACTCATAGAGATAATACCATCTAAAGGCCTCTGAAGCATAGACAAAAGATCATCACTCGTAAACGGTAAAATAGAACCTAGAGGACGACGTCGAAATATTCCATCTCGACATGATTAATCCAAAGAACATGATGACTAAGAGAGCCACATAAAGTTTCCTGAAAGACAGGCGTTGCTTGGCAGCGAAGGATTAATCAACACCTTAAACGGGGAAAATGATTAATCTGGGGATGCTGTTTCCACGATATCTATTTAAGAGCGTTATTGCAATATGCAGGGAGGCCATTCGCAATCAGCCGAGATAATAATGACAAAGTTTATAATAATGCATATGACGATGGTTGTCTAAAAGCAGTCAGTGTAGAGAAGTTTAAATAAGCCAGCAAAGCTGTAAATTCGAGTCTGAACGATTAACCAGGATGCCCAATGCTAAAAGATTTCGAGCCTCGTTAAGCCCTGGGTCTTATGAATGGGTTGGTATGTCTGACAACAGAAAATTTTCCGGAAGTGGTGCCCTGACTTACCGGTAAATTTTCCAGCGTCTGCTTAAGATGCATGATTTATGGTCCAATACAGACAAGTTGCGAACTTTGAATTGACTTTCCATTAAAATTTTATTTTTGCATCCTATCAATTATAAAACGAGTATGGCAGTGCTGCTTACTATCATATTGACTTGTTTTCACAGTTCATAATGATGGCGATGTTCGGATGTACACGATCGAAGTGCAATAAGGGGTTGCTTAAGTAAAACTGTGGCAGTTGAGGTTTTCTCCTTGGTTCATCTCAACTGGTTAGCTAAGCAAAGGAAAGTAGCACCTGTCAACCATCCTGTAGTTGTTGTAATATTACAAACGTCGTGTATGATGGGTGAAAACAGTAGAGGTTAATTCGATGGCACACCTATCGGAACGCCCCTGTTGCTGCTGGCGTAGACGATGCTGGGTACCGCATCGCAGTTACTCCCGTATGTAAGTCTCCCGACACTAATAATGCATAGGGGCTCCCCTTTGACGAAATCGCCCTGTAACCTTGGGGCTTGGTTCATCGTAGATTACCCGAATTTAAAACTTCAGTTCTTTCTTCGTAAGGTTCATTCGGAGTGTTTTCTCTTCATCCTAGGAGAGGGCTTACATTGCGGCGCGTGCTTACACTATGTTTATTTATTTGATATTCGAATTAATTACCAGAAAATCCTTTTTACTATCTTTAGTAGTCTACGGTTCTTTGTCTGTGAAATATGTACAAACACAGTGGCTAGTGCTTCTGATACAGAAGTTCTCATGAAACGTATAAGCGGATGCTGGTTACAACGAATCCTTCTAAAGCACCATACAGTAACGTGAAATTAGATGTGACGAAAAAGTTTACTGGGGGTGCGGCAGGTTTTAATAAAAACAAGCTTTCGTCATTTCTGCATGTGTGGAAGTCATTGAAGCTGTCTTTTTTTATAAAATGGTATAATTTTGCACATTCTCCTATGTAAGCTTCAATGCCTGTTGAAACATTAAAATAAACAAAGACCATGCGTGCTATTTTGGGGTTGACGAGAATGAATGGAAATATGACGCATATAAATCTTCATTCTGTCATTCTTGAAGAAGCTTATTATTTTGCCAAGCACTATTTTGTATTCAAATTTTTCACAAACACATTTAATTATAGTAATATTGTGGCAGTTCCCTGTACTTCGCCATCCAACTCTGTATTTTCCTAATCTACGATAGATTATAATAAAAAATCTAAGGCATTTTCCGTAGGCAAATATATGGCCATGATGCAATAGTTAAGGTTAAAAATAAACAAGTGAAATTTTCACGAAGTGCAAGCACGTGGCTGCAGGTTTTTAGTCTTCCTTAAAAATTTCTCCTTCTAATGTAAGTCAAAACATGTGCGGTTTTTAGTTTAACAAATCTATGTTGATCGGGAGTGTATATGAAATGACATAGCGATGCATCATGCCACCGAATCCTTATTTGTATGGAATGCCGTTAGCATGCTTTCTTTGCCATTTTCTACTGGGAAAATCAATGTCTCTTAAAGTTTGTTTTTAAGCATTTTGCTATCATTTGCAGTGTCAGCTGGATGTCCTGAAACTTCAAGAAATGGTTATAAACCCGTCTGCTATAATTGCTTAACCAATGAATGCTATGAATACATGTACAAATTCTAACGAAATTTTCAAAAGAGGGGTATCTGTGATATCATATTCAATTGGGTTTCGTTTATTACGGAAACCTATTTTTTGCTGTGCAGAAAAAATCTAGTTATGCAAGGAAATCATAAGCAGAATTGGGAGCCGCAAATCTGCTTATAATTACAGTTTTCTGTCATCCAAGTGCTGCATCTAGCGCATTAGCGATGCTTAGTTAGTTTGACTTCTGCTTGAATTCAGAGAAAACATTGATGATTTCCTCATTTCCGTTTTGCCCATAGTTGATGACTTTAATATTTGGTTATTTTTAGGACAGAAAGATTGCATTTAACGCCCGGCATTCCGCATTTTCTGCCTAAACAAGTTTAATTGCTTTGGAAATCCACATCCTGTAGGCCTTCCTAGGTAATGTAGGCAAAGCAAAAGTTGCCCACGTAGCAAGTTAAACATATAGCTGACCTATTAACTGCAGGTTGCTTAAATCTACTCCCGTTAATTTATTTCCTTGATGGATGCATGCATTTTAATTGAATTCATGCAATGACAGAGGAAAACGCATTTTTCCCAGTGCCAGGTACTGTGCATACTGCGTCATTTAGCCTAATTATGGTGTCTTGTTTCGTAAGTAAGAATTACTTTCTGGCCCTGGAGCAGGAATGCCCCTTCGTAGTAATTAATTTGTTCCTGCGCATAATTCCAGTAAGGCTAGATTTTCCGGTGTCCTAACCTTAATACTGAATCTATCGTAAACTATATTAACAACCCTAATCGTAACCTTAACACTCACCTAACTCTTACTCTAAACTTGGAACTTACCATAACCCGAAACCTAATTTTCATGTACCTGAACGCTCACCTGAAACCTGATATTAAACTGAAACCTAAATTTATCCACACCCCTAACCATAAATTTACCTCCATTTTTCCGGAATTTGTTACAAGGTAAAGGTACTACAGGTAATTCTTGTTCCCATGTCCTGTATGAGGGGCTATATTACTCCTCCTTCCCCCTGCGCTCATCGAGCCCTCTAGATGAAGTCTTGGTGTTTAAACTTGAGTGTTGTCAAGTTTATCACTTGCCTTTTGCTTCTTGTCAGTTCTTCTTTCTACTTGACGAATTGTTTTTTTGGGTACATAGGAAGCAAACTAGACAACGTTCGCTTGAGGGGAATGAACTTGAGAACTTTGACCTTTTTGAGTGGCGAAAAAATTGTTACTTTTGATACATTATTTTCGGGCCGATTCATTAATATGGAAACAGGGCTGGGTAAAACTGGTCGTTGAATATTGGAGTCAATTAAGATTTGTTGCCTATTTTTAATTTCAGAGGAAATCAATACGTGAACCTGAAGTGAATCCCTCAAGACAAACCTTTTCAGACTCGGTCCGAAATTTGATATAAATATCTGAGCTGAAGTCCAGTATTTATTGTGGTTTCATCGCATAAATTGAGGTCTTATTATACGGAAACGGGTGGAGTACTACGATGTAGTGAGGCCAATGAAGGATCAAGGTCATGGGGAGGGAGAGTGGAAGGGCGCGAAGAGTGGCGTGCATTTAAAAGACCTTTGATCATATTCAGCACGGGACCTGAACGGGATTCTTTTTTGAGAACCAGAAGGGCTTTCGTAACCTGATGGAGGTCGCTTGTGTCGTTGCCAGCAGATGCCAGTCCAGTAGCTTAAGGGTTGCTCCATTAGACCTCAAAAATCCCACGAAAGGCCGTGATGCACACGAAGCCAGACATACCATATCATCGGAAATGGCTCTGTTTATGCTCCTCGTTTCGGCTCTATCGAATTCATTTGGATAGGTACCTACTCGTGTGACCAAAAGAACATGCTCGTCAGGAACAAATGAAACAGTAAAGGTATACTGAAATTGTCTTAGGTGAAAACCTATCCACGTCAATTCGGGTTAGTACAAAATAATTGCCGAACCCTCGCTGCTGTGAAAATTCATGAGATAACTTGATTAAGGCGTCTTCATAGGAGTAAGTTTGCAGCGCACCCTTGAAAATGGACTTTGAGGAATAGACTTTTACTTCGGATAGACGTTGTGGTTGGTTGTTCTGGTTAGTTGGCAATATTCTTTGCGATAAACCTATCAGAATAGCCCTTTTCATGAGGCCCGTCCTGAGCTCGTCCTCAATGCCCTCTGCCGAACAGTTTATTAGCCCTTTGCGCCAAAGAACGGAATAGATTACGTTTTGGCGGAGAGCTACAAAAGTAATGTCGTATGCACATTTTGCAGAACAAGTTTTCTTCCGACAGAAACTCCTTTGTATGTCAACGTCAGGTCAGGACGTCTAAGAAAGGAATAAGCCAGTCGTTTCTTCCTCAAACGTAAATTGGATGTAGAGTATGCCTTATTATATGCATTTAAGATGACATCTACGTCGATTTATCCGATGTAAAGTGTAAAAATCTCATTAACGTAACGCCTCACGCTGTCTCACGAGCTATCCCACCGGCAAGGTTTCGGATATTATTCCCCATAAGCAGTATTTTATGCTGACAATGTAAGGATAGATTGCTATCTCAGACCATCTCAAAGTCTTTTACTCCTTCACTTGCTCCTGACTGTGGCAAGAGTCGGCACCTATTCAAACGATTACCAGAACACCTCCCAGCATGGCTGGGAAAAGGTGCAATAAGAAGTGACATAAACAGCACCATTATAGCACTCGTCAGGACATAGTGTGAACTCTATCGAAGCTTGGAGTTGGCTTGATAATGTCCCATCCAGTTACCGTAAGTTATTGAGTGAGTGTCTATTAACAGCAGTAGGAGTGGACGCCATATGGTACGAAAGTCGGTCTAGTGCGCACAAAAGAACCTCGTACAAATTCTATGCCGAACGAAGTAAAAGGCCACATAGATGCGAGCAACCTCCTACGCCCTTCCATTCTCACCCCTGACATCGTCTCTGTATAATTCTCACTGTCTCATAGTGCCCTCCTCCCCTCCATATTCCACCAACCAATTTTGTTTACAGAGATTTTAATCGAGTTCTCTGACCAATGACGCACATTACTGGACCTTGTCCCCTTATGTTTGTACTGGCATGACGAATGTTTTGTCCAAAGTCAATTTGGCCATTCGAATATGCTACGCGTTATTGGCCGTTCCTGATCACTTATTAATTTTAATGTCTGAAAAAGTTCTTCGTAATGCTTTCCTGTACACTGTAGGGGCGACCAAAATAAGATTTTGCAGGCCTGATATTTGCAGGGAGCTGTAAAGGCTTCGGCATGGCATGCCATTATTTTGCGAAAACCCCCTGACGCAGTGTTCTATTTTCTCTAATTAAACTCTCACTGCTTCACACTGCCGTCCCGTTTGTACGACCCTTTTCCCAGCCGAAAACTCCCCAGTCTTTCTATAGTTAAAGAAAACTTTTGGGGTATATTTAATGAGCAGACTCTAACTATCGCAGTCTGAGGACGCCGTCGCGATTGGTAGGAGCAGATATTTCGAGGGAAGGCGGTTTCTCCTACACAGACCACTGAAGCCTATTCATTGCGAAAAGTACTTTGGTGAATGCTAGAGGCCTTCGCCAGTCCTGCTTAGTTGGACCCGAATAATGTGCTTGTGCAAGCGTGTATCATTGTTGGCCGTGAAAAATCAGACGGTTATTTGATCTACACGCCTGATTTGCTGGCCTTGCCAATACGCATTCATTAAAAAGTGATAACAGGAGTCATGCTTTGTCATGCAAATGGGTGCCAAATGCACAGAGACGGTCAATTCAAGCCTGAGATTTAAAAAGGACTGGAAGTCGTTCACTTGTTGCTCTGTGGTCTTCAATGATGGCTTCCCACATGCGTCTGAAATCTTCAACGAATAAAGTGACTGGTTTACTGGTCCGGTCACATTCTGCGTTGAATCGGGAACTGGTAACCCATATTTACCTTTATAACAAAGGATTTTGAAAACTGAATGGCGTTATCTGTCCAGGTTCATGGCCGTTGTACAGTTAAGGAATGCATGAAAGATGCACTGCCATTTTGCGTTTGATAGTAAATTCTATTTCCTCTACTTTCTTATTGTTAGAAAGTCCACTTTCGACGGTGAACGACATGCGCATGTTGAAGCATTCTTTCCAAGTGGTGCAATATTTGGGAATTAACCGGTATTGCTCTTTGTTTGAGCAAATTAAAGTCGTAGACTGTACCTTGAAGAAATTCTGAAAATGTCCTGTTTCTGTTAAAAAAAATTGCCATATGCCCCTCTCCTTCTCATTGACATCTGATTTATTAATATTTACTCAAGCTGATGTTTAAAATCAGATACTTATAAAACAGGCAGATCCTACTAGGAGCAAAAAAGCCTTAACCGTTCAAGAGCTCGATGACAATTAACGAGCATTCGCAAAAAGGTCCTATAAAGCTCCGATGCGACTGCTAGTAACTTAGTGGTCGAAACATTGGAGAGAGCTCGCAGTTTTCCATAATTTAGGTTGTACACTCACGTTAAAAATTTGACTTTTAACTTTAATCTCCACAGGGCAATGTAGATGACGACCTCCAAAAATGAAAGGATCTAACATAAATCGGCAAAGGCCTCTCTTACACGATGCCATGCTGCGATTTAACCTTGATGTCTGTGTCATTTATTGGCATGATACAGTGATAGCGCAGTTTATAACCGAAAGCAACGAGATACATCACCATCGTCACCTTATAGGCTCACGCCAGGTCAGCTGAATTCGGGAGTATTTTTTTCCAAAAGCATGGCGCGCATCGATGAGCACACGGCAGTTGATAATCGGATAGGAACCTTACTACTTTCCTGTGGGTTAAAACCCTGTGCTAGCGCCCAGTGTTGGGTATCACTAAGTGGTAGCTAAAATGGGACAAAATGTTTATTGGACTCTTTTGGTTTTTGGTGAGAAAGACAGGCATATTGCCTTCAGGCTAACTGGGCTGAACAGAAACTAACCTGAGTAGGAAGGATTTCGCCACTGATTATTAAATGGAACAATACTACAACTTAAAACTGGTTGTTTTTGTGCGTATGTTTAATTGCAAACAATATGTTGTCATTTAGCATTGTTCACAGTATGCAGTAATTGCTGCAATGGAACTTGCGTATTTCTCACAGCCATTCTTAGGTATTTATTTATTTTTCAATTCAAATATAAAAAGGAATTATACGTGTAAGTAAATAATCACAGCGGTCTGCACTCAGTCCTGTATGCGAGAGCCTAAAACATGCAGCGTACACATCAGCACTTTTGGTTTAGGGTGTTGCTCGAAACCACCTCATTGTCCTTTAGGTTCAGTTAATCCCGTATATCGTCAGCCCATTCGTAACTAGGTCAGGGAGAATTATGTCGGTAAGGTTCTACTGGGTTGATCTCCATATCAGGCTGTGTTTAATATTTATTCAGTCCAAAGCTACTAAGTTCGTTTGAAATGGTGATGCTGCCTTCAGAATGTTGCATATTTTTAAAACGCAGAATTATCTTACAGAAAAAGAATTTTCTTATGAGCAGTAATTTTGTGCTTTTATTAGATCTTTTAAACTCGGAGCGAAATTTCTCCCCCAACTTCTCTTTCTTAACAGATCGTGTGTGAGTACGCACCTACATGAAAAAAACAGCCTTTTTTACTTTCTGAGAATATTTCATTTAAATATCATGTCTTTTTTCGTCGACAATACTTTGGGACATTGTTTTATTTTTTGAAGACTAAGTAATCAGCTTTGACTATTTAATGATATGATAGCAATTCAAATTGTCCAGGAAGGGATTTGGCATTTTTATATGCCTTAACCATCATTAACAGTGTTTCTTTGGGATTTGCGGTAAATCGTGCTTGTGATCACCAGCATTACGTTTTAACTTTTATTAGTTTCAACGGTTGCATACGTTACAATCTTTGAAGAAAAATATCAGAAGCATTTTTATCAGAACCTAGTTATTTATATATTAGACTCGTCTCCATAGATCGATCGACAAAAGGATTTTGTCTACCAAAGCGTTGCATATTGCGTGTGCTGTTGCCATAACCTGGCATTTGACTACTAAATTAATCGACCTTTCTGGTGAGATCGGATGGTTCTGTGCACAATTTTAAAAGTTACGACCTTCAAGCAAACGGTCGCTGAACACCACATCCACCTGCCCAAAGCCTTTACATTATAAACCATTATCAGGCTCACGAGAAACCGAATTGAGAATATCAGTGGACGCATTCACAATCCTTCTCAATCGGTGAATGACCACTCTTTGAGGATATGATACGTGAGAATCTAATTTGTACGCTCATTATTTAGGCTTCAGTAATCTGGTGTATTAAATCGTTAGTGATAATATGCTTGTCGTGCCGGCCCAAACATATTGCAACCTATCTACCTTAGTACAAAGCCGTGGCCTTACACCCGGCTAAGCAGTTCGTAATATTACACCACCACCACCACACCATTGCTATGATCGTGCTTCAAGCCTTGAAGTTCACCGTCCAACAACTCGATCGAATCCCCGAAATAAAACTCAAAAGCAAGGGTGGAAGAGCAGAAGTCTAGTGATATCTTATTACAGCATATTTAAGACAAAATTAGCGTACAAGTATTTACAAAGTTGGGCTGCAATTGCGCAAGTACGATAGTCCTTTAGGGGTTAGCATCTTGACTGGCCTTCCGACTTTTCCGAATGATTGAGTAGAGCACCAATTCTTGTCGGCATCTCGCGCGATATCACCATGCGCAGGGCCTTTTCGACATCCTTATTGAGTAGTTCATTCATCAAATGAAAAAGGTTATGCGTTTCCGGAAGAAATGAGCCATAAAAAAAAGCGCGTAAGGAATTTAGGTTTTTTGGTGGAGGCTTCTGCTTGATGGCGTCGATGTTATTTAGATCTGGGTAACGACCATCTTCGTCGATTATGAAACCGAGGTATGTAACAGAAGGCATGAAAAAAATTACACTTGTCCAGACGCAGGCGAAAATTAAAGTCCAGAATCCAACTGAGTAAGTCTCGAGGCGTTTTAACCATTCAAATGGATTTGAGCCAGTGACAATGATATCATCCAGATAGGCTGATAATCCTTCAGTGCTCGTCAGCATGGTGTCCATAGTTTGCTGGAAGATGGCGGGAGTGGTCTTAACATCATATGGCAAATGGGTGAACTGGAACAAACCGCGGTGACAGTTGATAATCAGAAGCTCCCAGGATTCATCAGCTCCCTCGATTTGGAGGTATGCATCAGCTAGATTAAGTTTGGCAAAACTAAGTCCATCATTTAGATTGGCAAAAGATCTTCCGGGACCGGTAGGGGATAAGGATGTGTGTCCAGGGTGGCATTACTACCGGTGGATAAATCAGCCCAGACTTGAACTTCCTGACGACCACAATAGGTGCGGCCCATGCGGGGTAATTAACTGGCTGAAACACACCAACTTGCTGAAGCCGCTCAAGTTATTGGTCGACTACTGTAAGTGCGGCATAAGTTACTTGTTGTTTCGGTCGGAACACTGGTTTGGCAATCGGTTGAAGACCTAGACTGACCTTCATCTTCAACAACCGAGGCCGTCTTGGAAAACTGAGGTAAATTTCTTCTGTAGAGTAGCCATAAGCTTTGCAGCCTCTTGCTTCGATTTGGCGGGACGCAGCTAAGATGACTGCACACTATTGCAAACACGATCAAGTGGAAATTCCAGAAAACCGAGCTCCTCGATTCAGTCAAGGCTAAGTAAGTTAAGGCTCGGACCGTTGGTGAGGTGGTATGGTTCCTTGGATTAAATGCCATCAATAGAAACGTCACATTCAAGCTCATTCGTGACTCAGAGTATTTCTCTTGGAACATTTAACGCCTTCTTCTTTGCTGTGATCATCGGAGGCCGTCCACGCTTGTGCCAAGTACGATGGATACGCGTGTGATGGCTGAGGCCGTATCCAGCTTGAGGCGTACTGTTTTGCCATTTATGATAACCGTAACGTACTTTACCCTGCCTCAAACCCAGTATTGAACGTGGCCAGAATCGAGTGCGAGTTTGGACCGGAGGGGACTAAATAGACTTTGGGATGTCTCATCACCTTATTTCATACCGTTGATGGGTAGGGTTGGCCTGCTGGACAGTATTCTTGCTTGTGCCCTTGCTTATGACATTTTTGACATACGTGCTTCTAAAATGAACGGAAGCGAACGAAATGACAACATGCTGTTTTTGGCTATCTAGGGGTCAAGTCTTGGGACTTGTATGGTGACATCGACTTTGGATGGGTGATAGCATGAACGCTGGTGGCGGCAAGTGAGGAACTGGGTTGTTTCACAAGGGCAGTATCATGTTTAAGATTCTTGAGCCACTGACATTAGGCAGTCCATGTCTGTATGGTGGAGTCACGGTCCTATGAAATTTTTCTGAGCAGACGGTTTCTGACTTCAGCAACGCGGGGTGACTGAAGAGCGCCCACGAAGATGAGGCACTTAAATTGATTTGCTGTCACCGTTCGCAGCTTGAACTTTTCACACTCGTGACTGACATTACTGGCGAGAGTATGAAAATCATCCGTATTGTTCTTCACCATTTTGAAGCACTGGTATCGAAAATTGTTTAAAGGTTTTATCGAATGTGAAATCACGGGAGTTATTCAGCAGGAGCATGTCAGTGTACCGTTCGTGCTATTTGGTGCCCAATTTGCGTAAAAAAGGCGCAACTTCCATGCAACATCGGCTTTGGCAACTTCAACGCGGAAAATAATATTCCCAACGCTTGAACCAGGCATCGAAAGTAACACCGGAATCGGTATCTTTAATAAATTCAGTGATGCAAGTAGCAACTGTGTCCACTGACGTGGACTGTTTCCCACAGGATTCTGGATCGGGAAAATGCAAACGGAATTGTTGCATCATGAAATCTATTATCTTCAAGTGGGCTGTCTCGAACTAAACCTATTCTTACGGCAGAATAGACCTAAATAGCTTCGCAGAAAAAGATAGAGTGAGTTCTGGGTCGCCGATTGCTATGATCTTGCCTCAAGCCTTCATGGTCACTGTTCAACCACTCGATCAAATTTCCAAAGAAGTCAACAGTAGGACGGAAGAGTAGAAACGTATTGAAATCTAATAAGAGCGTACAAAAGATAAAAAGAACGTACTATTATTTACAAGGTCGGGCTGCAATTAAACAAATCTGATTTTGTCCTTGAGGGGTTAGCATCTCGCCTGGCCTTCCGACTTATCTGAATGATTGAGTAGAGAACTTATTCCTGTTGGCAGCTCTGCGCATGGCCTTTGGGTGGATCGATAATGAGCGTGGAAAAAATCGTCAGGGCTTTGTGTGAGCGAAACGGCCAGGACGGCTCCTCCTAACCATTTTTTATCACCACCAACATTACCAGCAGCAGCACCATTATCCTCTTCATGGTCATCATATCAATCAAAAATCCTCGGAAAATAGCTGAATGCTGCAATCTAATGTTATTGTTTAAACTCAGGTCCCACAAATTCTTAGAAAAGCACTCTTTTCATATAGCGAATAAAGCGACCGTATAATTTACTTTCTACATCCTCGTTTCAGTTTTGATTAAACGATTACTGATGCCTGACACCATTAAACATACAATTATTTCTCTTTTTCTAATTTATATAGATGAGCTTGGCAAACGCTGCTGTTTGAAAGTCACTGTAAAAGCAGCCATGAGTGATGTACGGATATAAGATTTTTCAATGTAGTCTGCGATATCCAACACTTACAGTTGTCAGTTGTGATGTCGTCCAGAAAACAACCGATCTAGAACAGTTTCTCAGACCTGCCTCAGGGCACCATATACAGGACAAAATGTCATGTCCGACTGGAGCTTTCTGATTGGTCAGCCCCTTGTGCCGACAAATGCACCTAGGCTTTTAGCGGCCAGGTCGCGTACGGTCTTACAGTGCTGATTGACTTAGGAGCGCGTGCGTACGATGTCCCGAAAGATTCTGGAGAGCTTCGTTCGCATTCCGATTTCCTAATCATTAGTTTTTAGGGCGTCCTTTTAATGCACCCCAGTCAAATCTCACCGTGATTCACCTTAATTCATTCCACTGTTGCCTAACGAGCATTAAAAACTGATGACTGGAATCTACCAGGAATCGTTTGAGGGCCTTTTTTGCTCAAATAATGCCGACTGCATGGATAACTTTTGGGGATCCGAACTTGGAAGTCGAGATGCTTAAACATCGTGGAGTAAGCTTGGGATCATTTTGTCCTCCAGATTTTTCTTCTAGCCACGATTCTCAAATCTAGAAATGGCCACTCCAGTCTCCCTTGTCTTTTTCGCTTATGTTATTCTGCATATATATATATATATATATATATATATATATATATATGTGTGTGTGTGTGTGTGTGTGTGTGTGTGTGTGTGTGTGTGTGCCCCCTAAACAGGCCACGTGGTAGATGCGTTGGACCAACACGGGGGCCACATTAGGGCACGGCAGGCGTTATTCGGGTTGCGCTCCCATAACAAATGCCGAACATGGAGGTGTGGTGGCACACCTAGGGGCGGCTAGGACTTAGGGGACCCAGCCGCGTCAGCCACCTGCGTCCTCTCCCGCCTCCGGTCTTCTTGACTCTGTCTTGACACCGGGCTCAGGTGGGGGGAGGAGGAAAGTGCAGTAGATGCAGCGCAAGTCTACTATCACTTTAAACTAAATCACGCGCAAGTCACCGTCCCTGCTCCACTTTCCCATGGAGCATACGGTGGACATCGTCGGACTACGACGGTCGAACTGTCGTGTGTTTGTGTGTGGGCCGCCTAAACGGGCCACGTGGTAGATGCGTTGGACCAACATACGGGCCACATTAGGACACGGCAGGCGTTATTTCGGGTTGCGCTCCCATAACAAATGCCGAACATGGAGGTGCGGTGGCACGTCTAGGGGCGGCTAGGACATAGGGGACCCAACCGCGCCAGCCACCTGCGTCCTCTCCTGCCTCCGGTCTTCTTTGACTCTGTCTTGACACCGGGCTCAGGTGCGGGGGGAGGAGAGAGTGCGGTAGATGCAGCGCAAGTCTACTATCACTTTAAACTAAATCACGCACAAGTCACTGTCCCTGCTCCACTTTCCCATGGAGCATACGGTGGACATCTCGGACTACGACGGTCGAACTGTCGTGTGTGTGTTTCGTTTCCGTTTCTTGTGCCCCCTAAACGGGCCACGTGGTAGATGCGTTGGACCAACACGGGGGCCACATCAGGGCACGGCATGCGTTATTCGGGTTGCGCTCCCATAACAAATGCCGAACATGGAGGTGTGGTGGCACGCCTAGAGGCGGCTAGGACTTAGCGGACCCAGCCGCGCCAGCCACCTGCGTCCTCTCCCGCCACCGGTCTTCTTGACTCTTTCTTGACACCGGGCTCAGGTGGGGGAGGAGGCGAGAGTGCGGTAGATGCAGCGCAAGTCTACTATCACTTTAAACTAAATCACGCGCAAGTCACTGTCCCTGCTCCACTTTCCCATGGAGCATACGGTGGACATCGTCGGACTACGACGGTCGAACTGTCGTGTGTGTGTATGTGTGCCCCCTAAACGGGCCACGTGGTAGATGCGTTGGACCAACACGGGGCAAAATTAGGGCACGACAGGCGTTATTCGGGTTGCGCTCCCATAACAAATGCCGAACATGTTAGGTGTGGTGGCACGCCTAGGGGTGGCTAGGAATAAGGGGACCCGGCCGCGCCAACCACCTGCGTCCTCTCCCACCTCCGGTCTTCTTGACTCTGTCTTGACACCGGGCTCAGGTTGGGGAGGAGGAGAGAGTGCGGTAGATGCATCGCAAGTTTACTATCACTTTAAACTAAATCACGCGCAAGTCACCGTCCCTGCTCAACTTTCCCATGAGCATACGGTGGACATCGTCGGACTACGACGGTCGAACTATCGTGTGTGTTTCGTCCCTATGTGTGGAATATTTTATGGGGGCCTTATCCATGTCATTTAACTATAGATTCCAAATACCAAGAGACAGGTAAGAACGATTGATTTTTCTGTCCAGATTGTCCTCAACTGGCCTTCAGTTGCCTGTACTGCCCACAAAATTTGCGCTAAAAGCTTCTCTGTAGCCCCGACACGGAGATCGTTTTATTAGGGAATAGGTAGTTTTGGCTTTCAAATATGTTAGCGCTCTGGTGACATTTCTGCTCTCCAGTTTTGACAGTTTTCAGTAAAGGTCCGGCAGTTCTATTTACTTTTACTTTTAGCTTGCCATTTATTCACAATGACAATTGTCATTGTCGACCTGAGAACCTGAAGTCGTTTTGGTGTTCCATCGATGGCTATGTATATAATTCCGTAAAGGGCTTTCAGCAGCAGAACTTGTTGCTAACGTACCGCTTAGTTAGGTTGCTAGCTCCCCAGTTGGTCAGTTTATACCTGATTCTCCGACTAATACTGCACCCTTAGATGTGCGATGCCAGTTAAACACGTAGTACCACCGAAGTCACTGTTCATCTGTGGTCCCCGACTTTCTCAAAAGAATTTTGTTTTGCGGTGGCCCGATCTCTTGCCTGCTGAAATTTGTTGTTATATTAAACGATCACGTCGGTGAAGAGCTTATGTTTCGCACTTGTTTATTTTCATCCATTATTTTCATCGCTGTCAGGTTGATGCCCTGCTCGAGTTTAGCCAGATATCTTATGTCTATGGCGGTTTCCCTGGACAATATAAATAACTTCTTAAAATGCCACCTAAACCTGGTTTGATCGTGTCTACTCCCATTCGGCGTGGCAATGTAGATCGTATATTTGCCTGAGAGATCTTGGTACTATATTGATGGAACCTTTTTAAACATAACGAACTGAAATATGTTATACCTGCATTTAGCAAAACATTTGTGATTTTAATTCCTTGAAGTTTTTTAATAGGTATTTGTAAACTTTATCTTTATCGTCGTGATTTTCACGTACAGTATGTTCCGAGGATCGTACACGAGGTGTATAATTGCGAAAAATGTCGACTAAGTCAAAACAAACCCCAACAATCCTGTTAAATGTGCGATTATATCCATAAGTCTATGTAAAAAGAAAAAAAGCAGTGAAAGATTTTCCAATTTTCGAAAAAACACTGTGAATAACAATAAAAATTAAAATGAGGTCTTCTTCGTAAACTGCGATATTACCTACGAAAAATTGACTGAGATGAAATATGAACGGTCAGCATTAAAAAACCGCTTCATATTATGTAGAGGTTGACGTTCCTGAAATAAGTGATATCATATCCTAACTGCTTGAGACTCGTCTGTTTGAGTCTGAACAAAATATTTCAAATCAAACGAAGTACAGGCTTGAGAAAAAGTCTCATTAACCAGAGAATTCTCTTGGATTTTCCTTTTGAGGCGGCTGCAGGAATGTGGTTATCGAACGTACGCCAAGAAGCTGGCGTAACCTAGCATGAACGTGATCAAACTATTTTCTGTCCACCAGGGTGATGTTTATTCTGCTAATAAATATCACTTTTGACAATAATTGAACTTTTTGTGTCCTAAACTCCCCTTGACATGATAGCGAGTGCCTTGCCTATTTATTCTCCTCAGTCAATGAGGAAGACTGACATTATACCTATTCTGTGACTGCTGGAATTATGAAATACAAATCCGGAAAATGTTCACCAGCATTTCCTCTGGGAAAAGCTGTTCCCGCATTTGGCCGGTTAAGTCGTGTTAATTGCTTGACCTGAAAATCCATCCTTATCAAAGAAGAAAATGTATGGTGAAAAGGAACGCTGAGGATGGATATGCTATTAATCGCACAAAGCCGTGTCCTCATAAGTTTTATGGGCAAGGCGAAAATCTATGCTTGCGTGGTTGCTACGTACATTTGTGAGGGCTTAGTTCTAAATTTGGTTTTCGAACTCCGAAATGATGCTTTTAGCCGTATGTGCGCAATAGTCATTTCCTTGAACTGCAGCCATCCAGCCGAAACTTGGATACGTACATTAAAAATATGTTAGTCGAATGCATGTTCACCTTTCTTATTTGCATGTTTTAAGCGTATGCCAAAAGGCTGGAGCAAAAGGCAACCGGGTAACTCTGCTAAGCAGCATAAAGGGAATTTATACGTATTGAAATGGCAAAAAATTAAAACATGATGACGGACTGTTTTGTAAGCAAGTTTCAGTACTTAATTATTCAGAGCTTAGAAGGAAATTCACAGTGCATGCTGTTATACGATGCCAAAGTCTTATGAACAGCTGTCATCACTGACATTAGGCATGTGGTGGGTGTTGGTGCCTTCACGGGATACAACTCAGTCGGGGAGTTGATATCAGTCCAACAACTTTATTATTTAAAGAACATTTACAGTACTTCATTTCACGAATTAAGAGCAATGGCACGCAGCGATTCTTCGAAGTTACTTCGACCACATAATGTATAAATCTTTTCCAGATGCAAATTTCATAGAGTGATGCTTCGCTTTTACGTCATAGAAAAAACCTTTTTGTTGCCACTCTTTCTGTCATCTTTGCTTAACCATAAACTCTCCTTTATACCATAAATACTCGGCAGGACTTCATTTTGCGTATCACAATTTTTATCAAGCGCTCATACTCAATCTGTTACCGCTCTGATTGTGTGTATGCGAAAGGTTGATCGCTCAACTGTCATCCTAAATCATAAATTTTATAAAGTTTCGCAGCCACAAGGCAAAACATTGCATTATTGCTCTTATTATATTTATATATGGAGAGAAAATTCAAATCTTCGAGAAAGGAAAATGTTTTACTAGAATTAATACGTCGTGTAAGGCCACATGGACGAACATCTACATTTCTAAAAGCCAATGCGTTCTCCATTCCTAAACAAGACACACTTTTTCACATCTTCCTTCGTATGAGATAGGGGAACAGAATAATCCATGGCCAAGCCAGCGAAAACCACCTATGAATCCGTATATTATAGCTTAAATTCCGTAAACATTGTCAGGCGTATCGGCGTTATATAGAACTAGTATTAGAACTAGACATAAATGATTAAATAGATGCTTTGCGATGGACACAAAATACGCGCCTATGTTGTCAGAACGGAACTTCTTGCGAATCACACTGCATTAATAACAGCTTTACTTGCCTGACGTTGTGGATTTCAACTCGAACCCAGCCTCAGAGACAGTATCAGATACGGGTACTTCGGACACAGAGAGTTGCAGTATCTATAGGATGCAGTCGCTCTGCTACTTAATGCATAAGACAATTAACGGTAACCCCTACATCGATGATGACGGCGCTCTGGAGCGTCAATTGTTTTATGACCGGCATGCGGGTCGTTATACGCTGAAATTTCGTCACCCGTGTTTTTTAGGGTAGCCGTCTGAATCACCGGTAATGGCGTTGGAAAATGTGTTAGCTTGAGTGCTCCCCGAGTGGTCGATTACTTTGATTAAACTGAGTCTCAACCCCGATTATTAGATGGGGAGGTCATTGCACTTGTTGCTAGACTTGGGGCCCGTAAACCATGATTCAAACAACTGGATGCTCACGCAATTTTCCCCTCGTGCGATCATTTCGGCTTCATTGAATTTGAATGTGTGGCCGGTTCTCGCCGAATGAGCTGCGACTTTAGAATTGGCGTCATTTTGCCGCACGGCTGTCGCGTGGCAGTAGGTCGTTTGGTTTCATTACCTGACGCCGAATGGTGGCCTCTGGTCTGTGTGCGACTCCAACTCCAAGTGGTGCGAAAAGGTGCCTGACGGCCCCCGAGGCGTTTTTGAAGTATATAATCGCTCGCCAATATTTCGGTTCGGTTCAATTTTGTCCCTTGTCTCGTTTCCGCATACGCCGGTTAACAAAGCTGTACGGGTAGTCATTTTCCCTGAACACCCGTCGACGATATTTTACTTCGGCAACCTTGTCTTCCGGTTCACTGCCAATGTAGCGTCCTTCAGCAACTGCATTGGTGACTGATTTGGTGGTCACTGTTAAAATGCAGTACTTGCATCGTATTTGTCGCTTTCCTGAACACTTTGGTCTTTAGGCCATCACAACCTGCGGCAGATGAGGACGTTGAGGAAGGGCAGCTGGTTAGTTTCCTCCTCCTTCATCGTAAATTTTATGTCCGAGAAGACACTGTTAAGATGTTCTTTGGACGGAAGCACCTTATCCCGTTCAATGAAAACGAAGGTGTCATCCACATACCACACACACATACTCAACACGCTACATCGGCGTGTTGAGACACACTGCAGTGAACCGGAATACAAGGTTGACGAAGTTAAATATCTTCGACGGGTGTTCCGAGAAAACGACTACCCGTACAACTTCGTTAACCCGCGCATGCGGAAACGAGACAAGGGACAAAATTGCACCGAACCGAAATATTGGCGATCTATTCCATACATCAAAAACGCCTCTGAGGCTGTCAGGCACCTTTTCGCACCACTTGGATTTGGAGTCGCACACAGACCAGAGGCCACCATTGGGCGTCAGGTAATGAAACCAAACGACCCACTGCCACGCGACAGCCGTGCGGCAAAATGACGCCAATTCTTAAGTCGCAGCTCGTTCGGCGAGAACCGGCCACACATTCAATTTCGATGAAGCCGAATTTAACGCAAGAGGGGAAAATTGCGTGAGCAGCCAGTTGCTTGAATAATGGTTTACGGGCCCCAGTCTATCAACAAGTGCAATGACCTCCCCAACCAATATTTGGTGTTGAGATTTAGTTTAACCAAATTAAATTGACCACTCGGGGAGCACTCAAGTGAACACATTTTCCAACACTATTGCCGGTGATCCAGGTGGCCAATCAATCATCACGCCACCCTCCAACATGGGTGATTAAATTTCAGCGGATAACGACCGGCATGCCGGCCATCAAACAATCGACTCACCAGAGCGCCGTCACCATCGATGAAGGGGGCACTGATAATTGTCATAAGCATGCAGTAGCATAGCGTCTGTATCCTATAGATACTGCAACTCTCTGTGTACGATGTACCCGTATCTGATACTGTCTCTGATGCTAGGTTTGAGTTGAAATCCAGAACGTCAAGCGATTGAAGCTATTATCCGAGTGATCATATTAAATTCTTATCAATTACTTCCTAAGACTGGCGTTTTCGCTTATAATCGCAACTAGAAAAACAGATATATTACAAAAAACTCCAGTTGTCCCCCCTTGAACCATTTGATTTTGTTCGTGGACGTTCATCGCAGCATATTCCATTTCCTTCTTCTAAAACAGATTGATGCTTAAATTTGCTGCTTCATCAGAGTTTTTGCTTTTTTCTAAGATACGGTAGATTTTCCCTCGCATTGATTATACAACTCCGGGACGTCAACCTCTGTTTGAAAGTTTACAATTCTCTCAGAATTGTCTAAAAGCCATACTTTTTCGTATCCAGATGCTTCTCATATTTATTTAGCAAATAATGTTTGTGTTTGGCCACATCATCAATTGTTCTGTCGCCGTTCTTATATCGCCAACTGTCGCATCCCGAATGTGCCAACCGGGAAGGACTAGAAGAATAAGCTTTGTGAATTACGAAGTGTATTTACAGCAGTTCCTCGAACGAATTCTCTGGTATTTCATATTTGCTGCAAACCGCCTCGAATGCATGCCGTGTGCTGTTTGTTTCAACTCTTGCGTCTGGGTGGCACCAAAACTTCTGTGTCGACTTCCCCTTTGCTCGATCATGCTGATCGACTGCGGACTCACCTGTATTTCATGCGAATTTGCCTTCGAGTGGCAGGGCAGCACTTACTCATTGAAAAAGAGCGTTACATAACATTGCTTTGTGAAAAATCTTGTGTCAGCAGTCAGTATGAAATACTGGAGTGGGGCCAGCTTTGCATTATTTTTTAAGGCAAGTAGCTGAAGTCGAGCGAGCTCATGCCACCAACTAGAATAGGAAAGTTTGTGTTTCATATCTAATAATCCTCATCTGAATGTTGTACATCCGGTTTTCCAAGTGTTTTCACCTGAATCCATTGACCTAGGAACAAAGCATGTAGCTTAATTATCACCCATAGTCTGTTTGAAGATTTTAAGTCTCATCAAGTTAAGATAGTTATTGTTAACAGTTAAGGGCAGAGTTCCTCTCTCGAACGGACCACAACAGAATAAACATTTGGAGTTGGTAGGGATGAATTCAATTCTTATTAACACCAGGTTAATGAGTGGACTTCTAAAGAGATTAAAACTATTTTCCGGTTCCGTTATTCGCTTTGATGCTTCAAAAGCTCGAGGCATTTTAGACATGGTATACAGCTTAAGGTATGTCAATCCTCGTGAAAAAAACAAATGCAAATATATGCGCGAGTGGACTTTGTTGCCCGCCTCGCAACCATGGCTCCATAAAACTGTCTGGCCCTAGAGCTAAGTGCGTTAGCTGCTTTTTAACTCAAACCGAGTAAGAGCTGTATATAAATTAGTCGTATCTATCCCTACAGATGGTCACGCCATCAAGTAGCTTTCATAACTGCAAATAGTACGTGACGACAGTTTATTGCACTATCCACGATTAAGTTTTCAAAATAAGATATAAATGTGCAGTCGTTGGAAAAATTAGATGAAAAATAGATCATTTCATCTACCTTTCAATCTTTCCACTGAGTGTTTGACTTGTAAATTTCTGCATCAGAGAGAAACGTTTGCTGTTTTCTCCTGCAACTTTCCATCAAATTGGCCTATACCGATTTCTTACTGGTCGTCGTCCGCTATCTGCTTCACACAGCTGCATTGTGGTTGGCCGCGTGCAGACGTTACTGAATCTACCAGTTAGCCAATGCTTTATACCTAATCGAATTCGTTTGTAATTTGTACGTCCTCCATTGCTGGTGAAGCATCATTTAGGTGGCGCGTATATTAGGTTATGAGCATCAGACCCAAGTATTAACAAATGTGATTAAATTCTAGGAAAACAGAACAACTACTTTAGAGTCTAAATTGATTACTGTCTGGGAGTATATATACTTTATGTGCTTAGATCCCTGAAATTCATGTTTGTTTTGTAGTTGAACTTGTATCTACTGGCCACCAACTGCACAATAAGTCAGAGACGTACCAATTCAGGATACAGGAAATGACTACTTTGGGGAGTGTAGGCATAATCGAGCTATAAATATTAATATCCTTGAAGGGCAAAAATAATGCAGTTGTAATATTGAAGTATGCTAATCTAAATTTTGGGGCATGAAAATGGATTCAAACAAAAATATGAGCTACATGGAGCAGTTGACAAAGACACGTGAACGCTGGAACAACAATATGCTTAGCCTGATATTTAATACTTACACTTAAGACCACTTGTGCAGTCAGTAAAATACTATTGTTTTGAAAGCAGAAGCGATGCAGTATTTATAAGTATTTATAATACTAAAGAGATTAAAACTATTTTCCGGTTCCGTTATTCGCTTTGATGCTTCAAAGCTCGAGGCATTTTAGACATGGTATACAGCTTAAGGTATGTTAATCCTCGTGAAAAAAACAAATAAGTATTTATAAGTATTTATAAGTACTTATTAGTACTTATAAGTATTTATAAGTATTTATAAGTATTTATAATAAGCAGCTCCAGCTTCCATTGCCACCGATCGTAGTTTATATGAATATGGTTTTTTGGTGTCAACTCCAATTGTTAAACGCCACATTATCATCACCCTATCGGTTATTGACAATCTAGCACACCCTCGTCTTCACTGGGACCTAAGTTTGCCCTCGTGCCCCCAATTTGTCTAACTAGTCTGCCCAGGCCATCTCAGCACAGAGTATGTAAGGGGCAAAGATATTGCACTTGCTAAGGGACTGCAGATCAGCGAGGTTCATTACGCCAGCAGATCGCAGGACGCATGCTATTGTTATTTCTCACTAGGACGTCGGCCATGCCAAACTGGACTGTGTTGTTGATTCTTATCTAAAAACCTGACCTAAATCCGCCTGACTGCCGCCGCACGTTCGTTTATCCATGTCGAGTGTAGTCTACTTAGTTGATTTATCGATAACTGCACCAGAGCTGGTCAAAGATTCCAGTGGATATATCGGCCTCATTATTTGATTCTAAAGGGGTGCACATGGCCGTGTGTAATCCAAACTTAAAAGGGTTTAGAATGCAGCTTAGGGCTTCCGAGAAGTTCTTGGAGTACGGGAATGTTCGCCAAGCTTTAGGACCTGCATGATTTAGTTCATCATCTTGTGTGCGCATTTAGCTATTGAAGAAGTTGTGAGTATATCCGTTTGCTCTATACAGCCATTGATGGCATTGTAATTCGACAGGCTTGACTTCTGGCTAAACAAATTGTGTCCCCACGCATCTGCTTTCAAGGAGGATCAGGTTGATGACAGCGAAGATCAATATTTTAATAGCTTGCCGTGCTTTCTTGAACACCTTACTTTTAAGGTCATCATAACCTTTGCGTTAGACCACGATATCAAAGGAAGCTACTGGATTATTTCTCACTCAATCCTGAACAGTCTGCGCAGGAAGACGAGGTTGAAGGATTTGGTGATTGCCGACATCCGATCCCATACACTGACTTCGAAGGTGTCATTCAAAAACCGAGCCAATCATTAGCGTCTTTAATGCTATAAGATCACTTATTCGAAGTTGTTGCCAGGCATTATTGAGTGTGCGTACCAATCTCATTGACGTGCATTTCGCTTGCTTGTAGGTTTTTCCGTAGGGACTTAATTCTCTCATGAGGCAGAACATCAGGAATTGGAGTAGTTGGGCATGTTCCAATGTATTTATTGTTTGCGTTCAGGGAGGAAACACATGTGCACATTGGAAAATACAAGTTCGGTAAACGTACGCAATCAATTATTCATACGCAGGCCTGTAAAGTAATATAAGTGAGGGTAGAGTGGCAAAAGGTTAAACAGCCAATGAACAGTACGTATGCGGGGAAAGGTGATTGACCGCATTCAGATGTCGTGCTTTACAGTTTAGTTCTCTCAGTAGCTTTCGAAAGGGGAGGTGGAAAGTGACCTCAGCTATTTCTATTTCACCGATGGAGCCCAACGTTGCTGGAGATATAAACAAATATCCTTGAAAAATCTTGGGCCAGGGGAGCCTTATGACCTGTATAAATGCTTTATCTGGGCACAATTTTGGGTGGCCTAACCGCTTGGTAACTGCTTCTGCAGTCGCAACCATCCGCTGATGAACTTTGAGTGTCTCGCCTGAACTCTAAAGATGACTCATCCTATTTGCTGTACATTGTAAGTTTGCTGGTCTCTGCGATCCCCTTCTGGGTAATGGAAGTAACGAGGAACTCGAAACCAAAAGACCACCATGACGACGCTTGACAAGAAAACGACTTCTTTATGTTTTTCTATGAATTGCATGACGAATTGAACTATCGATCAGAAATATGAGATGAAGAGACAACCACCTTGCCATTCCATAAGTTGGAATACCTTTGAGTTATTCGATGGGCCATAAGAGAGCACTTTTTGTGCACCGCTTTTCGTAAAATCGCAGAAACGGCCCAAGGCCGTAATTGCCTCTTGCCATGCGTTGGTCGATTTAGGATAACGCACCCATGTTCTCCATTGCCGTACAAGTGTTTTGATAGGGCTAGTTAGATAATTAATAGGCGACATGCTTTCCTCGAAATCCACTGCCCTTATAAAATACTCTATATTTGAAATACATCCCAAAATGCACATTGTCCGCATGCGCATTAACGATGTTTATTTCAGTCTTGTGTGCTCGTGTTGCTCTACGTGTGCAGTTGGAGAGATATTCTCGCAGTCTGCCAGCAATGATGAGCGACACAGAACGGTGTGCATCAAAGCTCTTCATTTCCCTTGTCTCGTTCGTGCGAATCTACAACTGAGTGCGATTTCGATCATATTGAGTGACAACGTCCACCATGTGCCCCAAGGAGTTGACGTCGCACCGATGACTTGCACTTAAATAAGTTTTAAGTGGAGTAGTTTTGCACAGCATCGGACGAATCCCCTCCTCCCTCTTCCAGGTGTATTTGACGGCAAGTAACTGCCATGAAGATCGGATTGATCTCGGGTAAAGCTAAACAGCTCTTCTACGTATGCCAAACATGACCTGTTACCCGTAAAATTCTTCACAGAAAGTTAGCACTGATTTCACGCTCGATAGAGTGCCATAGAGACTATATTAGGAATGAGCTATTGCGTCTGATTCCCAGTCCTCGAGCCAGTCACCTCACGCATATAAACAGTACTAACCAAGAGCTGTCATTAATCGAAGCAACAACTTTAGCGCTTTTTGATAATTTTAAAGTGTCAGATTAATTATATTTAAAAGAGCACTGGTTTGAATGGGGATGAGTCCCCAGAGTCGACTTCACTACCTCTTCCCTCTCCAGTGCGCAAATGTATTTTCCATTCCGGTCAGTAATTTGGCACTCGATCGCGGTGTATGGATGAACCGGATGTTTGTAAGTAGGTGGGCTGCTAGTGTGGAATAAATCTCGTGGCTTAAGGTATTGGTTCGTGTTCTCTGATCGATGGATCTGCAGGTTATCAATCAAGCACATGATGAAAAAGTGCGATTGTGATCATGACAGGTCGGAATGGAGTACACATTGTGGGCGGTATGGGCAGAACCGGCTGTTTTGCAGTATGGTTGGCTGTCCACATTAACGCTGCTAATGGTAGCCGCACCAAGGATTTTGTGAACTGAGAGGCGGGTCGGTATTTTTAAAGTTAAATAGGCTCCAAAGATGTCGAAGGAGGTCGATATTTGAACAAGAAGTCAGATGACACTGTTGACACGATGGTGAAAAATTGATGCTTGTGGCAGTGGAACTTAGCCTTTTAATCTTATGGGTTTCTCTCTCTCTCTCTCTCTCTTTGACTTAGCAGCGACTATGCTATTGACATGGAAGATGGCTGCACCAAAAACTTAACAGAAGTGCGCCATACCTGTCGATCTTGAGAGATATTCTCGACGGCTACCTCTACTATGATCGCGTTGACAGGGTTCGTCTCCACGGTGTTGGATGGGGTCCCATGCCGCAACATCTGCACTTGGTGCTTTTCCATTTACTCTAACAAAATGTTGCATGCCAGTTAGGCGTTTTCCGGTGACACTGCGGCCAGACAGGTCGTTGAAAATAGTCTCAAATGATAATTCGCATCTAAATCTCTGTTCTCGTGTTCGTCAAGAAATCAGCTACTGAATCATTTTTTACCTTCCTTGCCAATTAAATCACAGGATCTGGTCTTTGCTCCGTCGTTACGCCAAATGTACTTGCGAAGTCTCGCGTGACAATCCTTGGTGAAAATTAAATTCACTTGTTTATTGTATTGAAATGCTTACCTTCTCACAAACTCAGTGCATAGTGCTTTCTGTGAGGAGGAATTTGAGTGTGAATCGATAGCATTCGGCGAGCAAACCTCTTGTTCCAGTTGCTGTTCCTCCTTTTTCTGAGCTAGAATTTATTTGGGAAGAGCCAGATTTCCGGGTTCCCTCTTTAAAAGTGATGGAGCCTTCCTACTGCAAACTTATATAGTCTGATAGAATCAGTTAAGCTGTTTCCTTGACATCCGAAAAGAAATATACATATATTATTTTCGTCCTAGTTGCCTATAGCTGCCATAACTGTCTGTGTTCGTTTGGAGCATCCTGTTTTCTTTAATGTAGGCACAAAAAGCATCAGCTGTATATTTATTTGTTATTTTAGATAGAAAAACGGTTAATTAGCCCGCTTGGGTTCCACGTGCTAATATGAATATGTTAGGTGTAACTGCGGATCATAGTAAACCGTGAGAAACATAAGGCCAAGGCTTAGAGGTGATCCGAACTTCCTGGGTGCATAAAAATTGTAATTCTACTAGTTCATTAGTTTTAAAAATTATCTAAGATCTTGGCGTACAAATCTAAGTCATTGTTCTGCGAGGATAAACCGACCCTATTGAGTATCTACATAGGAATTAAAAACGATAAAATCTATGTGATAGACGGATGCTGCTATTTAAGAGATTGGTTTAAAAATACATACTCCCAGAAAAATGTAATAATGAAATAACCAACTAGTATTAAAGAGGAATGAAAATCACGAAAGGATACTCTATCGTCAACTTATGCACATTAGTTCTACCCTGGTATGATTGTAAAGCATTGCGTTAAGCTTTTGTTAATGGTCACGGTTCATTTTGAGCGGTACAAGTCAATCGTGACCGCATCGCAGTCAAACCAGGAGATCTTCAAACTCCGCATATGCTTGCCGCTATAAACTTAGTTAGGTGTGATGACGTTAAGTAAAAATACCGATGTTACATTAATAAAAACCTGACTTGCATTCCCACCATGGCTACATATTTGCAATTAAAAAATATAGAAAATGAAACATAAAGTGATCATTCAATAAAAACAGAATGACAGAAACATGTAGGTCGAAATTAACATAGACCTAGTGTGTTATCGAACATTTCTATCAACTCAATTTTATTATTTTGCAGTTATCATCATGTTTTAAAGTCATTGAAAATAACATACTTATTAAAGCGTTTCTAAAGATGGCGTGGTGACAGACTTGAGGCAGTCCAGTGAGGAGCAGACCTGCTTTTATAATAAATTACATTGGGTCAGTGTATTTCTATGGAACGTGGTACCAGCTATAGCATACGATCTATAAGATATTTCGTGTTATACAAGTGAGTCAGCTGGTACGGTGGCAGTGATGGTTTGGTGGAGCCGTTCGAGGGAGGAGGATAGAAGAGAGGAACCGTGGTTTGCATTTAGTTAAACTGTCGTTGGGCTTGCTAAGTTCGGATTATACAGGACGTTGTTTTGTGCTAAAATCAATAGATTCCTCAACCTGATGGCGGTCAACTCCTCTGTTGCTAGCAAATGCTGACAAAGGACTTGGGGTCGTTTGCTGGCACCTTATAAATCACACGGAAGGCTTCCTTGGGGTATACAGGATGCCCCATGTACGCGAGAATAGCACTGCTTATGCTCTTAACTTCGCCTTTTCGCAGCCATACCAGGAGTTGTTCCCTTATTCTTTTGGATAGGCGCCGACTCGTGCGACCAAAATGACCCGCTACATAAGAGAAGGTAACTGAGCAGATACACCTGGAGGTGGTCTGAGCTGGCAACCTATCCGTACCGTCTGTGTGTAAAACTGGTTTGCTTGACAATAATATCCGAAATTTTGCTGCTGGGAAGGTACGTGAAACGGCTCGGTCAAGGCCTCTTCTCAGGAGTTCACTTGCCGCATCCTCATAAAAGGGGACTTGTAGAAATAGTTTTCTTTTAGTACGATGCACATTTAATGTACAGTTCCTCTTTGCTTACCGACTATGCGGGAAAAAAATGGCATTGCTACGCGCACGTCTATTGGTCCTCTCTTGGCCGATTTCTGCATGGACAAGCTGGAGAACTTTCAACTTAGCAATCAGCTCAATAAGCCAAAACACTACGGTCGCTACAATGATGATGTCATTGCAATCGCCCCATTCGCTTACTAGGGGACTTTGTGGAATAGAGGTTTTCTATGAACAGTAAGTGTGGTGGGTTTTATTGGTCTCTCAATCAAATTCTTTGTAATAAACCTATGTGGATACCCGTCAACGCAAAGAATGTCCTGGATATTTCGAAGCTCTTTCCCCAAACGATCTGCCGAAAAAATTTCAAACCCTTCACGCCAATCAACCGAACAGATTGCAATACTGTTGGATAGTTTCAAAACTGCCGAAGTCCAAACAAGGTTTACTTTTTAAAAATGATCCTTCGGACGCTACCGTCAGGCCTTTGGCTTAGAAGGACGTCTACGAAGGATGCGAAACTGCCGTTTCTGCCTCCAGCATGAAATTGATGGTGGGACGTGCTAGAATAACGGCATTTAAGTGTGCATCAGTATGGTTTTCTGCAGTGGCGATTGCAATGACATCATCAACATAGCGACTGAAGTGTTTTGGCTTATTGAGCTGATAGCTTAGTTCAAAATTCTCCAGCTTGTCCATGCAGAAACCGGCCAAGAGAGGTCCAAGAGACGAGCCCGTAGCAATGCCATTTTTTCCATATAGTCGGTCATCAAAGAGGAACCGTACATCTAATGTGCATCGAAGTAAAATAAAACTATTTCTATAAGTCCCTTTTGATGAGGATGCGGCAGGTGCACTACTGAGAAGACGCCTTGACCGAGCCATTTCACGAAGCTTCGCAGCAGCAAGATTTGGGATATTATTCTCAACCAAATTAGTTTTACACACAGACGGTACCGATAGGTTGCCAGCTCAGACCACCTCCAGGTGCATCTGCTCATTTGCTTGCTCTTATGTAGCGGGTCATATTGGTCGCACGAGTTGGCGCCTATCCAAAAGAATAAAGGAACAACTCCTGGTGTGGCTGAGAAAAGGCGAAGTTAGGAGCATAAGCAGTGCTATTCTCGCGTACATGGGGCATCCTGTATACCCCAAGGAAGCCTTCCGTGTGATTTATAAGGTGCCAGCAAACGACCCCAAGTCCTTTGTCAGCATTTGCTAGCAACAGAGGATTTGACCGCCATCAGGTTGAGGAAGCTATTGATGTTAGCACAAAACAACCTCCTGCATACTCCGAGCTAAGCATGTCCAACGCACACAACCAAGCCCTCTCTCTCTCCCGTCCTTCCTCCTTTCTTCCCCCCTCAAACGGCTCCACCAAACCATCACTGTCGCCTAACCAGCTCTCTATTATCGCTACCCCCTCCCACCCCCCTCTACAAACAATTCACTTTTATAACACGACATACTTTCTAGATCGTATGCTATAGCTGGTACCACGTTCCATATAAATGCACCGGCCCGATGATAATTTATCGAAATCACTCATATACTAACCAAAGGGTCTTCTTAAACCTTTTGATGGGAATTTACTCAACATTTTGGAGTATTTGTTGTTATAGATGCTTCGGACTTCTTAGTTTTGCTTTCTTTCGTGCTGATGTTATTGAGAATTTTCCCTTCGTTCTGGGTTGTTTGCAACTGACCTTTCGTTTAAACGATGGACTCTGCGATAAAATCTGCCACTTTTTGAATAAGTCATGCATTTTCTTACAGATTCTTCACATACCCGACAACTTCTCTGAGAATACCAAGAGCTTCCTTACGCAACTTCTCGAAACTCAGGTTGAAAATAGGCTTGGATGTTGTGGATCTGGGTAAGCGTTTATGCTTCTCATTTGCATCAGATAAAGTGTCTGGAACCTGGCTTTTTCTTGAAAGCTCTTTTTGTTGTCGGCCATTGAGTTAACACATTTTTTGGATATACTTTCCATGTTGAATTTGCTCAAATACTCCGAGTCATATAAGAACATGGATGTTGCTAAGAACCGTTCCCAGAAAGCTCGTTAAACAGTTCACCCGTCGCATCTTATCAGATCCACCGCTGTCCTTGCAAATTATGTGGGAGTACACTTAAAATCAAACATACTTTTACGGCCATTCCCTGACTCTCTCGATCCACACTAGTCAGTCTCCATTGGCAAGACAAAGTGCAGACGACTGGAGGTGGATGTGGATACCATGAGTAACAACGATAAGTAGTTGATTTGTGGTTTCCACACACGATCTGTTCCGTCATATCACACTCATTAGGCTTAAATTTTGCAGATGATTTGGAGGTTGCGCAGTCGAGATTCTCACAAAAGCTGGAAAAAGGTTGCCAGTGCTCCTGAAGATTCTCATTTAATGTGCTCGCTGAATGGCTCAAACCATTTACTCCACGCAAACAGAAATATAACTCTCCTCGCTCTCCCTGCGAAACAGCTACCTTAGTTTTTAGAGCTGCAGGACTCCAGGGGTAGAATTTTCAAATAACAAGGTAAGAGCGTTGTGTCAGTAGTAGAGTATGGAGCTTATGCATGTACTCAATAGAAGAAATGTCAAATTTTCCTTACTTTTAGAAAATGGTCAGAGATTCGTTGTATCTCAAACTCGTCGCCTAAAAACAACGAGAATTGCAAAAGATAAAGAGGACATCATGTTGAGTACTTGCCTTGGTTTTATCTGTTGTTTTTCTTGACAGCCTTCCCTGTTTCTATAGGATTTCTTTTCCTCGCAATCATCTTTCCCAGACTTGCGCATGGACGGTTTATTTTAGCAGTACAGCTAATAATGACTTTCTGCTGCCCTCTTAGTCTGCAACAGCCCAGTTTGGAACTGTGTGGATTTCGCAAACTACCATTCCCGAGCTTTCGTGACTAGAATGTGACAAACATCGTCCCGGTGATTTATCTGAAAAACTGAATAGGCAGATAAGAGGACAAATGTGATAGATAATTCCTAGCATTTACGCGGACCCTGTATTACCTTCTCAGGCAGTGAGTCGTAGCATGCGTTTGGTGGCCAAAATCAAGATGGAAACTGAATGCCCTTAGCTGACATGGTGGCATCCGTAACACGGTAGAAGCAAAATAACCGGACCCACTGAGACTATATGCTCGGGATTACCTGCCTCTGATTTTAGTTTCACGTGTTTACATTTCGACCTTCCGTCACCTGCGTTACCATAGGCTTTATTCAAGCTTGCTTTGTCTTTAATCGATTCTGGAGTCCAATTTGCTTGCCCTTCGTCCATGTGTTCGCTTTTGCGCTTCCATTAAATCCATTCTACTTTGCTCATTTGAAGTCGGTAGCTATGTTGTAATTATCCCTACCTTCCCTTTGGTTTTCCCAGTTATTCCCGTTTCATTGTTTTACCATACGCATAAAACTAATTTTAATCGTAAGACAGTTGGCCTTACTTTCAATGTTCTCAGTGGGACCAGCTACTGTGATTCTACCCTTAAAACCTTCGAGTAAGTGACACGGATGAATTCGCTTCTCATCCTCCATCCACTAATATTCTAACGCCTTTTCCACTTTTCGTGATAACGTACAATTTTTGGGAATAGTGAATAACTTTTTCACCTGCTAGGCCATTGCCTGGGATATAATGAACCGCTTCGTTGCAATCATTCTATTCCCATGTAGAGTAATGGAAAGAAAGTTTGCAGGGTTTGGCACCTCTATCCTGGTGCGTCGACACACAGTGGGTGGTTCAAAACCGAGCGAAACCTTATGTGAAGGCACTATAATGTGCGAGTTAAAACTGCACAAAATCAAACCGGCTTATCCCCATCACGGACAGCGCATCTGCTTAGGAAATCCATGGCTATTTGTTGACTGGCTAACAGCTGACATAGTGAATTTCTTCACTGAACGCCCCTGTGACGGACACCTGAATGAAATCGGTCTGCAGTTTAATTTTTTGTCATTAAAGACTTCCCTTATGGGGTTTATGATTTTGAACAGATTAAGTAGAGCAGAGCTTCTTGCTTCAGAGTATTTATTTACCCATGAAATTGTGGAAATGCCTCACTCTGCCGAGCGCCCAAACAATTTTTTAGGGGTTCCAGTAAAATTAGCTCATTTTAGCAACCCGTAAAAAATAATCTTAGCAGCAAAAATCAGTATTTTTCTGCCGACCGTCGACTGACAGATGCAAGCTGACTGTTTGCCCACTCACATAGTCGCCAATTGCTCTGTTGTCAATTTCAATAGTCAACATGTACTTAACCTAAACTGGGGACGATTGGGTAGGTGTGTTGTTTGTGGCCGATATTTCAAAGATGATTATTAGGTCAGATTACTTAAAACAGATCATTTTCCACACGGTCATCAACGAGACTGTTTTCAACTCAATTCCTTCCAAAACTTCACTGATGACACTCTGTGGTACGAGGTTGACCTCACGGTGGGGATTCAAGAAAGACTAATGAGTGCCATTTGCGTAAATGAGAACTTTTTATTCCCCCTAGTCGTGGATGCGCCAACGGTACTGAGGCAATGCTTCAAATCCTCTGAAGACGACTGTTCAAGGAATAGAAACCTTACTATTTTATCCCTTAAATTGGTGATAAATTTCCATTTATTGATCAGAACAAGACTAATACCTGTAAAGATCGACTGAACTCGATCATCCATGATTTCATCTTCATGGTGAAGTAACACAGCAAAGACAAACTAGTGCGTCTCGAGAACTGGCCGAAGCTCACATGCAGGATTTCAATAGTTAACGGTGTCGCAAATGCAAATGCACTGTTTTGTTCAAAAATCCATCTTCTTTTCCTCTCTTAGATGATAAACGCTGTAATCATTAGAAATGAACCCATTACCCAGTCTTGTCGAAAATAATTCGCTCTCAAGTTCTCAGCGTTTGTTGAAATTTTCCTCACACCTTGAATCGACCGTCTCGAAAATTCAAGAAAAATGACCCTACTGGCAAACATTTAATCTGGTTGTACGCTGCTGGAAGAGGTCCTGCGTGTCGTATCATGATGGAAGCCTGCAAAGAGCGAGTTAGCAAGTTAGGCAGCTCCCGAACTTCTGCTGTGTTGTTCATTCATACTGAGTTGGACGTTGGTTGTCGGTCTATGGTTGGCAGTCTCAGAATGCTGCATAGGTGCTTCTGCCTAAATGAATCAGACACCACAGTGAGGATGTTGGTTCAAGCCTTCATCGGTCGCAGGAATTATCCTTTGGTACATAAAAAACCGACTAACTATTGCTAAATCAATGGCCCAGATTACTGGTGCTACACACCGTACCAGTATAAAAGACTACATACGATGAAGTTCGGCGTAATCACCTACCACACCCCCGGTCGAACTTCTAGGACAGTTCGAGATAACGGACACTGTTCTTCACCATGGCCCGTTTTTCAAAACAAACAATCTGATGATGAGGCTTGTTAATCCAGCTACCATCACCACCACCACCCTTGGTGGCTGACGCTTTCCCTTCCCACCACTACCTTGAGAGACTTCCAGTTTTCTATGTGGAATGAAGATGGAGGGAGGGTTCAGTGCATGTGCAAATCCAATAGTACATGGGGATAAAGCTGCAGGTGGCCGAGTTCAGGGGGGTAAGGGGTGCCCAAGTGGGAGGAGCTCGCCGTCGTGGTAACGGAGGAGGAAAAAAGTGGAGGAGGGCGTCGACGCTTTTGAACGTCAAAAAGAGACGGAAAGTCTACACATACAGTGGCTGGCATTAGTCCTGAAATTTGCCTAAATTAACGATTATTTCTCTAAATCACTGAAAGTTACCCACATACATCAAGCGAAATACTCATTGGAAAATCTGCGATCCACAACGAACTGAAAGCAGAGTATATGTGTACAGACGAATACTACATTGAGTAGGACAAGTACCTGGTTCTTAGAGGAGCAACTTTTTTAAAAAAGGTAATCATTTTGCCAACTTTGTAAACCTTTTTATATTAAATGATATTTCAGTCAACGAAGTTAATGAAACAGAATAAGCATTACACATAGAAGTCCCTTATAGCTAATAATTGGGTTTAATACCATTCAACGGGTAAACTATTAGGCAGGGTGAAAGAAAATTAGCCATACCAGTGAATTTCTGTGTACTGTTTTTGCTTCTACAGCGATCGTATGTAGTTAATAGGAGATGAATACTACTTGTTTTATTTCATGGATAATGAGGTCATAAATCAAGAGTTTTCATAAGGCCACATGTCCGGAGACAGGTCAGTGACTGCGAATTTGTTTAAAAATATCAGGTTAGCCAAAAGGAATTTTCTTCGTTCCACAACAAAACCCTGTACTAACTATGCTCCGGATCAATTGGGTAACCATTGTCAGTAAGTTATACCTTGAAAACAATACTTTTCAGCATTATTCGGCAGATTATTGGCTACGTTCTTCCTTTATTTGCATAAGCGAATTGAAGAAGAGTATTGAAACCTTTTGGCTGCGAACGCACTCCCATGCTGGATACCGGCATTTGTTCTGTCGGAAACGCACACTTCATGTTTTTTTTTCAACGCAACTTTGCCATTTTGATCAATTGTAGGCCCAATCTCTTGAGCTTATTTGCGCCATTGAGTGACGCAGCATATCTTCCTCTGTATTTCTTATAACCTTACCTAGTACACATACCTGTCCTAAATTTCGTATTTTGCTGAGATTAAAATACCGATAAAAGAGTGTAATTAGTTCTTTGGTGAGCTTTTTGTGGTTGCTAATGCGATATTTCCAAAGGCCAGAAATTACGGGCGCAGTGAAAAAAACCAGGCTATTTGGTTTTCGCAGTTTAGTGTGGGGCCACAGTTGCACATATTTGCAAATCAGAATTTCTGAAAATGAAGAAGCGGTAGAAAGATATGGAGTTTTGAAAATAATTTGAATATTCGCATACTACCTTACTCGATTTACGTGGAAATAAAATTCAATTTCAATTTGGTAAAGAAAATTTAATAACCATTTTCCACTGGCATTAGTGCTTCCTGTTGGATAAATGTACATGAATATCCAGCTAAGGACTGTGGTCAATATAAATAAAGGAAACTGACTACGTGTAAATTTTGGTTAATATTCACTCAAAATGCACCGTGTTTATTAACAAAGCATCATATAAGTATGCTCATGCTAGCCGCAATACCCAAATCCGCGGGATACGTTTGAATAATTCTTTGTTTTTCAGTTATCACGACTACTGCCAGTACTACTGCTTCTACTGCCATTACTAACACTATCTGCTATGCATTGATTAACATTCGAGATTTGATATTTTGCAGTTTTGCGCATGCTTTTTATCGTGAGAGACGCGACGTGTTCTTTTCAAATCACCTTTGCTGTGGTGGTCGTCTCTGTGCATGTTCAGCCCAGAATTAGAATGATGAACTCGTTTTTTCTGCCTCTGCAGTCGGAATACACTTAAAGTCAGCGTGGCTAAACCCGCTTTGGCTGGGGTAGGGGGGAGAGGAAGTGGCCAAATCCCCTGAAGCCTCTACCTCCTCCGTTGGAATAATCACTTTTAGCCTGTGGTGCTGAGCACCTGCATGAGAAAACAAATTACAGAGCAATAAAGCCTTTTCTGTGCATAATGTGGAACTGCCGGCCCTGGACTTCGAGTTAGGTGCTTTGCTCTCAGATCTATTGCAGCCCCCGCGCTTGCCCATTGCGCATACTAATAGTGAGTATGTACTTGCGAATGTGCTCGGCGTAGTTTCAAAAGCTGTTTGGAGGAGTTTTTAGGTAACTTTCTCAAGGCGTGGAAAAATACTGGTGTTCCAGTCACCGTCAAGCACTTGGCATTGGTTCTTTTTTAGTAGTTAGTAGGCATATTCCTTGGGAATGAAGAAACTCAGAAGAAAGTAAATTTGCAAAATTCTTTTGTTACAGTACTACTTTAAGTGACAGCCCTGGCATGGGGTTTTATAAGTAATTGCTAAGTGAAACGAATGACACGCTCTCAGTAAAAATTGAATTTTTGACCCAGGCGACAATTGTCACAACATTAGAGCATCTTTTTTAGCCGTTTTTGCGGCCATTTTGTCGAAAACTAGATCATGCGGAAATGTGGTGTTCGATTTCCTGGACACGACAAAAATTATGTTGATGAAGTTGGTGCACTGCGTACAAAAAACACTCGGGCTTTTCTGTATAAAATGTTCCTCATCTAAAAGATAGCTACAGTCTATGCTGTTCCCCTCAACTTCACCTGCCAATATTCAAGCGCTCATGAAGACCATGCTTTCAGGATTCGGGTTAACAGGGATGAATGCTTGCGGACCGCCGGACTATGTATGAGAAAATCAGGTAGGCTCTAGAGGCGTAATTAGGAAATGTTAATTTTATTTCTACTTCACATTGACAGGTAAGCATCAATTGAACTTGAAACGACCTCTGTACATAGGGAAATGTCGACCTGGCTGACTGCTTGTACACACAAAATTTTGAATTCCGTGTCCACTCATTGTTTGATTTGACTAGAGTCTTTACCGTGCATAACTGTTTGAATGCCCTGGAAAACGTTTATTAATTTATATACTCTCTCAAATGCTAAAAAGGGGAATTATTTATTTATGTACAGTTTTTAATTTCCCCACATAAGCAACCACAATGGGGAATTTTTACTAACTGGGTATTTCAGCAAATAAATCGTCAATCTCTGTGTGAAAATAAAATGGTAGCATGTCGTTTTACGTCTACACTACATTACCGCGCCGAATGCGCCTTACGTTATGAGAGCATCGTACGCTATTGATGAAGCGCTGAAAGTAAACTTGAATTTGTGAGAATGCATAACACCGAGATGAAAACATAATTTGCGAATTTTTCGGGCCTATTTCGGTCCCGCCAGCTTAAATGGTCGAAATTTTTAACCTACACACAAATGAGTTTGTGATTAACGAATGCGAAGACGTCCCAGCGTGGGCGTTTGCTGATAATTTTGTGTGGGCTAGACACACCTCCGCGCCCACTTATGCATCGGTGCTGTTCGTTTAGACAATGTTCACATCCAAAATGATTTTTCTTACTTGCAGCACAAGAACTAGCTAAAAACCTGGACTCACGTATTAATTCGATCCTGTGCCACTGGATGACACAGATGCGAGCGTTGGAGCTCCTCAGAGGGCCCTTCAGAATTCCTCGTTTGCTTTATGTTATACAAGCTCAATTTCCTTGCTGCCTTCTCTAATTATCTCTGAAATTAATGAAGACAGTAAGTTGAAATTTCACTCAGGACTTCAATAAATTTAACGCGAGGAACACTTACGGTTGTTTTAAGTTAAAATATGTCCCAGTTTATTTCATTTGAGCTATCTTCTAGACTAACCAACTCCCGTGCAAAGGCTCATTAATTAATTAATAAGCCACAGAATACGAATGGTCCTCTCTGTGGATGAATCATAACGCATTCATAGTTCCAAAAGTCAATAGGCAATAGTTAGAGGAAAGAACCAATCGTAGTTGGAGAAGCTTTATCACTAGGACTCCAATTTTGTGTGCCGAACAGGAGAATAAACCCAGTTGAAAGTGAGGCCCAGTTTGAAGAATTGATTTGTCAACTAGCTGACCTAGTACACAGATCCATTGACGACGTTGGCTGGCTGAAAGCAAAATTTGTGGACATTGCTCATCAGTACCGTAAAGCTCCTATAACACAACTGACACCTCTAACCAAAAAACCCTTGGCTGCCCTTTCCGCATTGAAACATCATGAACAAATTATAATCTCCAAGCCTGACAAAGGCCACGGATTTATTATCCTTAACCGGAAGGACTATGTGAGAAAAATGGAATCTATTTTAAATGACCAAAGTAAATTTCGCCTAGAGATATCAGAGAAAGATGAAACTAAAGCAATAGAGAAATCAGTTTGGAAAATGGTTAAACAGTTGTTGGACAAAAACCTGATTGATACTAATACCGCGCTCTACCTAAAACCAAAAGGTGCACTTATCCCCAGATTATATGGATTACCCCAAACACATAAGAAGGATATACCTCTTCAGCCAATTCTCTTAATGTCTAATGCACCTCAACATAGACTAGCTAAATGGTTTGTAAGGGAGCTACAACCAATTCGAAAACTGTTTTCCACTTAAGACAGTTTTCATTTTATTGACGAAATTAAGCGCTTAAACATCGCTGGTAAGTGTATTATTTCATTGGAAGTGGAATCTTTATTTACAAATGTACCATTGGATGAAACAATAGATGTTATATGCACCCATGCGGCTAAAACCCGTCTGTCGCCCGGAGTACTACGTGAATTATTGACACTTTGCACCAAAAATGTTCAACTGCTGTTTAATGGGCAAATCTATAGACAAATTGATGGAGTCGCAATGGGAAGTCCACTCGGACCAACCTTCGCCCATGTTTTTATGGGACACTAAGAAGAAAAGGTGTCCTCCAAATTGAAGATGACAACACTATACAGAAGATACGTAGATGATATATTTGCGACTGTTGATAACAAGAAAGACGCCGTAGACCTTCTTTCTACCATGAATACATTGCATCATAAGATAAAATTTACAATGAACATGGAACAGAGCAACACGCTACCTTTCCTAGACGTCGTCATGTTCAGAGAGGATGATGGCTCAATAAGGCGCTCTGTCTTCCACAAAAAAACTTGGAAAGGGCAATACATGCACTTTAAAAGCTTTTTTACCAGTACAATGGAAACGAAATTTGGTACATACACTTTTTCAAAGGGCGAGAAATATTTGCTCTAGTGAAACTCTTGATACAGAAATCGCCTGCATCAAACCAGCCTTTTTTAACTGTGGATATCCTGCACGTTTCATTCAAAAATATAGCAACACCTTATGACCAAAAGTGGTGGAACATTCAGTTCCAAAAAAGCCCGTTAGCATATACTTACCCTTTAAGGGTGACAATATTTCTATTAAGATCAAGCGACGATTATGCTGCACCATAGGAAGAACATACAATGCAGCTCAGCTCATATTTATCAATCGTACTAGAAACCTGCCAATCAACCATCCAAAGGATGCCTTGCCGTTGCACGCCACCCCAAATTGTGTTTATGAATTCACGTGCACTTGTGGATGCAAGTACATTGGGCGAACGCAAAGGCAATTAGCAACCAGAGCCGCTGAACATTTACCTAATTGGTTGTTTAAACAAGAAAATAAAGTACCACGTTCTTCGATTACTAAACATATACTAGACAGTGGTCACTATGTAGACCTCAAAACAGCTTTCCGAGTACTTGTTCGGGCACGAACAACTCGGACTTTGCGATACTTGGAAGCAGCGTATATACGTAGGGAGAAACCCAATCTTTGTAAGCAACTAGACCACGTGATCAATCTACAATTGCCTTGGTGATTTTCACCCTAGATGCTTCATGGTTTTACTTGTATAAGCTTCTCCCCTACATTTTCTTTCCTGAAGTTATTTACGTTGTCCACTGGACCTTGCTATTATGTATTGATTTTCTATTAATTCAAACTGTTGTCCATATTCATTTGTTACTTGTGTTATGCAAAGACGGGTTGCAGTTGATAAGCTGTCGCGAAATTTCTTGGTACCAATAAATCCTGCTGTATACGCCTGCTTTAAATAGAAACCGAAGAATTGTTTCCCTTTGCGAATTCTAGATAAGCAAGTAATCAAGAGCTAATGCTGATATAACTATTTAATGTAATACAATTTGCACCAGGAACGATAAAAATTGTCCCATTGTCTCCCATTGAGCTCGTAAGAAATGTTCTCCGTGTTATTAAATCAGCTCAGCCTGGTGGATGTGTTCTGGAGCGGGTTGTTTAGGTTAAATGACAAGAATTCCTTCTGAGCGATATGCAAGTGCTGCTACAGTGTGTCCTGGTTAGGATACCACTGGGCTCATCTATAAAGATCTAGTGGCCCATTAAATTAACAATGGACACGAAGTAAACCCAGAGGACTCCTTTGGTGTAGGTATCAGGTCTCAACAAATAGCTCGAGGTTTGACTTTGACGTATAATGGCGAAAGTGGTTGCAGTGTCTTTTCCTTTCAATAATCTTTTGATTTTTCCGCAAAGACATGACATTTGCCTCCGAGGAATACCCCGGGTGGACCTCGTTTTGACATAGTTATTTTTCCGACAGACAGCTCACTATGACAGCTAACTGGCTAAGGTTCCTCCCCCGAACATACGGGGAGCGATTCTTGCTGCCAACTTTTCTTCTTCTACTTTTCTTCTTTTTATTCTTCTTCGTCGTCGTCCTCCTCCTCCACCACCACCATATCCCTATGTCCTTCATCCTCAAAATTAGTGTGAGTAAACTGTTGTTCATGCGTCTCTTATTATTCGCATAGTGTGTGAGCAGTCAACGAAGGTTTTTCCAAATTGGATGATATCTTGAATACTCGTCCTGTGTTTACGCGTCATAGTTATGAGTAAGCGGAAGCGATAGTTTTGTATCTAATCAGATGAAAGAGACCACACCAATAGAGGCTTCAAACAGAGACTTAAAGAAAATACCTCAGTCCCTTTTCCACAAGGGGTAAAATGAATAGTTCGCGCAACAGGAACAAAGGTTCTTTAAGACTTTGATCCACAAGTTACATATAAGAGTCACTTTTCTAGTCTCCTACAAATAACTGATGCGAACACCAATGTCACACACTTGAACGCAGTTCCTTATTCGTCACTGTATAGGTCTGTGGTAATCGGTAGAAAAAAATTCATGGGAGCAAATTCCTAACGAATCCTTTAGCCTTAATATCTATGAAGTTGCAAAACTAAATTGCTACTAAACATGATCAGATAATACCGCTTCATCCATTTTATCTATTGACTTTCCGCCACCAGCTGACAACTAAATTCAAGCCTTCAGCTTTCAGCAAACGTTGTAACTGTGAGTCATATTATCCAAGCAGAGAGGAGTTTTGGTCTCTTCATCTGCTTTCTTCTAAGCTAAGTTGTCGCGGATCTTTTTAGATCAAGAAAAGGATTATTATGAATTGCGTGCTTGCTGGGTAAAGTAGTTTCAGACCATCTTGACCTGCGTTTTCTGACACGAAAGATACTCGGAAGCCATAAACGCGGTCGCTGCAAGATGTTTCAGTTTTACGTGACTCTGCAAACGACTGCTTCATAAAAACAACATCATTCGTCTTTGCACGACTAAAATCAGATATTAAGGGGAGAAATAACGATAAAATATATTTTGTTCTCACCAGTTTTTCCTGCACAAATAACACCCTGTCCTTTTGCCTACTTTGTTTCATAAACCTGTTGTATAAATTTACCTCATAAGTCTGCATTGCCTCACATTTGCGAGACAGCTGGCATATCGGGAAAAAGGACTACCATTTGTAAAGGTTTTAAATTCAGTTGCGTTCTTCTACTACGCGTTTCCGAAATAAAGCCAGTCCTTTGGCTCCTAGGATGCTCTGGAAATTTTATTAAATATCTATATGAGTAAGTGTAATTGTTTCATTTAAGGGCTAGTGAACTGACGTCCCACCCCTTCCTGGCACATATGGACTGGGAACTGGTCAAGCGACAGCAGCTGGAACCGCCAGTCATTCCACCGCGGGATGAAGTAAATGCCGCGGATGCCTTAGAGATTGGTGCTTTTGATGAAGAGGATGTCCAGGGTATTAAGGTAAACATTGGCTTTGGGAATTTCTAGTGGCCAAAAACAATGTCATGCAGGGTTGAGCAGGGGACAGCCAGCGAAAGTAAAAATCAGCCTGCCACAAACGTTGACCATTTACTTTCAAGATTAGCATCAACACCGATGACTCGCCTTAAGAGTTAAAACGTATGAAATGCGTTCCTGTCGCCTTTCTTACTACCGTGCCCTTATTCAGGTAAAATAATTTGGAAATTTATTCCCGAAATTCTTATCTTATATGAGAACTAAAAGGTTTAAATTTATTAAACTTAAAAAAACTTGGAAGCAATTTTATTTGATGTTTCTAATGTACGCTTCCTGGTCTGTATAATGAGATTCTTTGTAAGCTTTTTGTCCTCTAGTGTAACAAATTGACTTTGTAAGGAATTCTCTTCTCTTGAATTAATAAAAACTACCTTCTTAAGGCATATACAGAAACGATTTATTAACTCCTTGCTGATAAGGTTGAATACGATTTTCATATTGATAATTGGAAAAATTGACAAAGTAAATAACCACATATACTAAATATTTTACGTCATAATGCAATTAAAAGATTCTCAAATCTACACAAAGTGTTGCACGAACGTTAATCTATAAAGTTCATTTGGTAAATAAGAACATTTTTACAATAAGCAAATTAACGTGTTCGTTATGAATATAGGAAATACTTATTTGATTAACACTTTACATAGACAACACAACATAGACTACTGTATTTTTAGCTGACAAAAGAAGATCAAGCAGTTTACGAAAGCTTTGATGTCGTAATTGCCGATCGCTGGCAGCATGAAATGGTAACTACAATTTTCGACGCCGTCAATGAAGAGTTTGATCAGATCGAACATAAAAGAAGGCAGAAGTTGCAACAGAAGCTAAAACAACTAACCCAGTCCATGGGCGGGCTCAGCAGCTCTCCTGCTCACGACAGTGAAGTTGATCCAGCCGAAGCCGAATCGTCCCGTTTTGTCTCAAAGTATCTCTCAGGCACCACGAATTTTGGTTCGCAACAGAGTCACCAAGAAACATGGGAACGGCTGCAGTCCAGCAGTAATCTGCAAAAAACTCGTCCGGAAAGTCTCACCACTAAGCAGACGTCAATTGACGAGGATGTGATTCCCAGCTGGCCGGCTGATTTATTACTAGAATGGTGGATAGCACCCGAGACGTACGGATGTGGCCCGTCGGACTGCCTAATTGAAAGTGAACTCCTTCGCCTGGGTGGGCCATTTTTGCACACGTGGCAAAAGAAGCACGTTCGCTTGTTTCCAAATCGGCTTGAAATTTACCACAAAACCCAACAGGGAATACCGCTAAAAGGGGCAGAGGTAGGAGTTTCTTTATTTTCCTATGCCACCTTCTTGGGGTTGGAATTATTTGTAAATAGGGGCGTCAGTAATTTGTGTATGAATATTATTATGCCTTTTAAGTCTTGGCATTATGAACAGTCGTGGCAAAATTACTGAGAAGCTTACTAAAAAATCTTTTTTTGCTTAACCAAATAAAAAGGGTATACTGCGTACATTTTTGAATAACTAATGGATATTAAGGTGCATGTTGATAGGGTGAGGGAGGTATACAGCATACCGCCTATTCACGAATGGATATTACTGAGGGAAAATTTAGCTTCAAAGCGTCTGTCTATTCCGTCTTTATCTACGTGCAGTTGCACGCACATATTTGACTTTGTTAAATGTCATTTTTTTGCTTTTTACGCTAGCAATATTAAAGTTGTTGGTAAATAATGAACGTGAGCTGAAATTTCTGACGGTTAGCCTCAAGTTAAGAGTATTTTAATCCTAATTAAATGCATGCTCAATAACTTGTCCCTTATTTTATGTGAGAAAAATGATTTTTGTTAATTCCTCCATCTATGAACTCAACTGCCATCACAATACTACAGGAAGCATGTTTTTTATTCCGTCTTTGCTTCTTTTGAAGTTGCTTATTAGAACTCTGAGTTAACTTTCAAATTTGGTCGATTTCATTCGGTTTTTCTGAAAGGAATAAATAAGGCTTCTGGTTTCCATAATATTTAGTAGAACCTTAATCAATGGACCTGGAGGCAGACAGCTCGCACGTTTTCTAAATAATTGGAATTATCTGTAAATATCTGTAAATATAGTGCCCATTTCGGCCCTCGACGCACGCATCTCATAGTTATTTCGACCAACAATTATCTTGCCGTCTTACCGGAACACACCCTCAGCCACTGATAAGACAAGATTGGTTACCTCCAGGAAGACCTCTCGTTTATGCATTTCCATGGTGCGTAACCTCATTTTATATATTTTTGGTCCGAAAATGTTTAGGTAAATAGACGCTTGAAAATGTTATGCCGTACTTTACGTGAGATATTACGATTAAATTTAATTAACTTTAATGATAACCGGATAAATTATGCATTAAAGAAGCTCCTTCGTTACGTTTTATTACTCACTCTCTTACTACGATTTTTATAGTATTTCACCTCCTTTTTGCTATTGAACTAACATTCGTATATTCAGTTTCTAAATTGGTCTGCATTTTAATATACTTTCTGTCCATTCTGATGATTACCAAAGCATATTTTAGGCGTACCCACTGAACCAGTCCAAAAGTGACGTGATTATCACCAAAAATCGGACGGGCAGATGTATTTCGAATAAACTACTCGATAAATAATAATATTAACTACGCAGTGAATCCACATAAACCTAGCATAACCTTGTAAAATTAACCGGAGGTAGCCTTAGGCAAGAATACCTTAAGCAGTATCTGAAGACTCGCTTTGTAACCAGAGTCTAGACTGCTAAAAGAAACCACATTACGCAGGAGTTAAGGTCCCCGATGTTCAGGCATATACAGCCAATGCCTTTTTTCCTTAATAGGTAAATCTTTAGCGCATTAACTTTGACGATACCGTAAAAAAGTCATATGAAATCTAATTCCAACGTTGCATCTTAATTACCTAATGGAATAAGAGCGAATTACTTTTGCCCACCTGGCTGTTGAAAAGCGATAGGTTCCAGTGACCTAGGTGTTATCCAAGTAGTACTAAAGACTAGGATGTCTTCGACCCAAAAATAGCCATTCCATCTAACTACTCAATGCCGATAGATCAAAAACATCAAAGAATCAACTGCATTTATTAAACACAATTCACAGCATATACGCGTCCTTAAAACGTGTTCGTAGTTTGCACCTGTGGATGGTTTTAACTAACCATGTTTCATGTCGCATATAACATCAAAGTGTACGTCATAAGAGTGGGTTTGCTTCTTAGACTGTAATGTATGTGTTTTGGTCATACTGATAGAAAGAATCGGACACAGAAAGAACCTGCTTGTGACACAGGAATAAAATTGTTCATAAATATGACAGATAAATTATGGATAAAGTTGTCCGAAGCAACAGTTTTATGGCTAATTAATACTCTATCTTGAAAATTTTCTTTCTTTAGTCAGTTTCTATGTTGGACTTTGGATCAATTTATCCATCGCTTCAGAAGGTCAACAAGTACGAAAACGTTGTGATCATCGTTCTTAAAGACCAGTCAAAAATCTTCTTTACTTCAATGGTACGTTCGCTTTAGTCATGAAGCTTTCTGCTGATTATTATAACTCTTTCGGTAAAAATAAACAAACAGAAACAGGGTCTCTTCTTTACGTCAAAATAGTCTAGCGTTTGTTATAAAGTAAGGAAAGCATGTATTTGTTAAACATATGTAAAAATAAATTATCCAATATACATAAATCCGACTAGCTATTGCTGCGTGATCCATCTTTTATATCCTAGTCTAAACTTTCCATCCTCGAGCGATCGAAACGAGTTTTGAACAAAACCCCACTCCAGTATAAGGTAGAAGGTAAACTGTCTACGCTAGATGAAGTGTACAATTTATATTGTGCGACACAGAACATTCCGATATCCCGAATAATGTTCACCTGAACTCAAATTGCAATGAAGATGGCTTAACCAGCCTTGGTTTCAAGAACGTGACAGTAAACAGTGTATTAATAATGCATACATGTTCCGCGAAGAAATCTGCAGAAGTTTATTTGTTCGCGATTCCCAGCAACGTCTGATTTCATTCTTAAGTTCCATTTTTTCTGATGTTTTTCAACCACAAAATTTGTATTTTCCAGTACTTGAAATACTATGTTTCAAATCAAAAAATGGGAAGTTGCGTCGCAGATTTAGCTACATCAGACGTCCACCAAAGAGCGAAGCGCAGTGGGCAATATACAGTCCCACATGCAGTCACTGAATTTAATCGAAATGGAAGGGTATTTAATGAATATTTTAGAAACAATTGGCATCACCTTCACGATTTTCCCTGGGTAGTTTAAATGAAAACCTAACCGCGTGGTATACTTTGGTTCGTGAAGTGCGCTTCTGCATTACTGAGAACGTGCGCCGCTCCAACATGGCTCTGTTTGCTACGCTAGCGGTCAAGTTTTGTCGCCCATTCTCTTATGCCTGCACAAGAATACTTTTATTGATCGCCTCCGCGAAACGCGTTTGCGTGCATTATTATGAGACTGCGATAATTTTAAGCCAAATCGTTAGTGATAAATACCTCAACCGGATGTTCACACGAGCCTTTTCGCGCCGTATTCACCTGAATCTAACCTGCCAGCATCCGGGTGTATGGGATAATAAGTACCAGTTAGAGCTCAAATTTCCCTAGTTGAAGAACGTCCACAGCTGCAGTTTCATCGAAATTCTGTCAACGGAGAAGACTCCCCAGACTGTGCGACATGTGAATAATACAGACATTCTGAACTGCAATTGGAATTAATTGGAATTTGATTTATTGTTTTCTCGAAAATTGTTGTTACCGTCAATAACTGTAGGGGGTGCTACAAAAGTTCAAGCATATTTGGGGCCTAAAACTTTAACATATTTAACTTAAGAATTGAATCATTTTTAACGCATCCGTAACCATGAAAAGCTTGAATTCGGAAGGTTAATCTTTGATTTATATCGCACTTATCTTTAAAAGTTTTGTTTAATGTACCTCTACCTCTTCCAAATAATACACCTAATGCGATTAAACTGACTTTTGTTGACATTTTATATCCAATATAATTTAATATTTACATAGTCACATTTTAACTTAGTTAACACGCTGGTTGTATTCTTTAGCATTCTCTTGTAAATTAGCTCCTACAAACACTTCTTTAATTCAAATTTAGGATTTTACACTTTTACGAATTTGGCAGTTTGTAACACAAGTATTAAGCCTTTCAGTTTCGTTAAGATAGCTAAAGACCTCTCTCAAGTGACCGACGGCGGAGAGTATCACTGTTCGCATAATGCATCTAAAAATGCTATTTAGTAGCTCATAGGACATGCAGACACTATTGTGATCAAATTTTCTCCGCGATTACTGACCAGGGACTTCTGTTTTGTTTGCGCAAGCATTATAAATTGCAGCTTGTTAATAAAAAGTTTCCTTTCCTTTTTTAAAAACAACTTGCAGGTATGTATTTTAAAATCACACGTTGCAATTATCAACTGTCCACATATTCCCCTTTACGTTCTTCTTAAATGCAAAGAACAAAAATTCCCAAAAGAAAATAGAAGAAGTGAGTTGAAGTTGTCGGGACAAACGGGATGGGTCACAGACTTTTCAGGGAAATATAATTGACTACCGAAGAATTCTTTGTTGTCCAAGCTTTGGTAAAGGTTCGCAGACCGAATGGTACAAAAATAAGACAGAACGTAATCTGGTTTCCTTCAGGTTTGCTAGGCCATACCATCACAGTCTCATTTGCTTAAGGTAATGTTAGCCACAGCATCCCGGTAAACAATCTTCTTAGACAGTAATTCAGCGTTTTCTGTATGCTGTGCTGCCCTTAAATTTCAGGCAGACAATAAAAATGTAACTATTTTATTTTTAGTTAAAAATTAACTTCTGTTTTTAATGAAAAGCCGCTGAGTAAATTGGCTTCCAAAATCGTCCAGATGGTCACAAAATGGCCAACAATGTGGGCGGTCTAGCAGTGGAGAATGTGAATATTAGATGCAATGGAGCATCTTGCTCAGTCATTCCTTCTTTTCACATCGTTCTTTGTAAATGGAAACAACTTTAACTTTTGTGTGCAAACTATTAGATTTTAAGTGGATGGGCTCTTTATGAAGGAACTGACGAGGTTTGATAAATAAACAGCTTTAGGCTAGAATCGTTAACAAGATAACATCTATCACTTTTTTAACAGCATTTAGAAAGTTTGTGCTTAATGCTTGTTCAAAGCCTTTAAACACGAAGGTCTCCTCAAAAGTTGTGTGATTAATCTGTATAAAATATTTTCAAATCAACTGATGCTACAAAGAAAGGAGAATTACGGTTAATTTCATACCACATTTCGCCAACCCACATTAGACTTTGCGTGTCGTCTTACAGCCCATGGAGGCTGATTTTATCTAGAGGGGAATGATAACTCTGTTTCCGTTTAGCAAAGCAAGAAATAGATTTTTCAGTTTAAAGTTTGAGAATGCAAGACAAATTAGTGATTGTTTTGCCTTCAGTTTGTTTATGTGCTGCGTTTTTTCCTCTTTTCAATACCCATTATGAAGTTGGAAGCTCAATCGTATTAGTGGATTTCATTGAATGCATAGCTGTATACACAAGCATAAAACTTGCGAAGAGTCTCATTTTTTACTGTTTATTGCGAGGGGAGGGAGTTCCTTGCATACAATTTTGTTGCAAAGCGACAAATAAAATGTATCCTTTTGGCCGGAGTGAATCGCATATAAATGGTCAACGCCCTCAGCTAATTAAAATTCTCTCCAGTAAGCACTTCAGACCATATCTCATGATTGCAACTACAATCAGGTTAGGCTGCAGTTTTTTGAGCTAGTGTATGATAGTTTGAGTCGCAGTTTCCATCCATCAGAATTGACTATATTAAGTTTACTTTTTAGGACCAAATAATAATCGAGACGTGGCTGTGTGAATTACTACAGGCATTCCAAAACTCTAGCCAGGTGCTGAGTGCAGTCAGTCGTAAAGTCTACTGGATATACGGAATTGACGAGCCAAAGCTGTATGCACGCGCGGCTCCATCGTCACAAAATGAGACCAGTGCGAATAGGGCCACTGTATCTACGGTCACTGACATCAATGCCAAACGAAAGACCTTCCAAAGAATGCAATCCTTCCAAACTGTACTCGGACAAAAACATAATTCCCCTCCCGTTCCACGCGCAGACCCAGTTTCTTCGCTTGGCCGTAGAGCTATTATGAGGACTATAAATCGCACAACGTTAGATCATAGTCAGGATACCGAGTAGCTTGGCCGTTTTTCCCTCTTTTTCACGTTCCCTTCTGTACACAAGCACATTTGTCTACCTTCTGTTGTGGATGGCTGATCTGCTTTCCGTGAGTTCTTTGCTCATTTCTGAGGCAACGTTTCGTATGCGTGTACACTGCTTTCCTTACAGCATACTTTCCTACCGTGACATTCAGATATAGTCGAATTGCATGTCTACTGACTTCCACATTGCTGCTGCGTAGAGTTCACTATGTGGTGATAAAACCACCTTACCTTAAATGAAACGTTTTCTTAATGTGCTAACTTATGACAGCCTCGGAAATCATGCAGAAAATTGGTATATGAAGTAATTTTCAAAATCGTCTTTTTCAGCGGAATCGAATAAGCAGTTGCTTGTTTCATTGGAACTACGGGCCTCCTGTTTTTCGGCGGTAGAAGCGTTTTCAACTGTTATATGCTTATTGTCCCAACTTTTCAAAGATAAGATGTTGGTGTCGGGCTCGTAGGGAAAGAGAAAACTACAAACTATCGTTAACCTCAATCTCGTTAGTCTTTTGTTGGAAAACTACGCGTCTTTAACCCATTGAACTGACCGGCTTATGTGTAGTCGCAGGATATATTACATAAAAGAGGGGTTCAAACAAATATTTCTACCTATCATCCTGAACTGGCAGATTTTCAGGGTCTTTTGACATTGCAGCCATGCCACTGGCGAATGATCTCGACATCCTTGTTGGTCATAACTTGTCCAGATATCGCACATCGATTAGCCACCAATCACAAGGGTTCCATCTTCAACATTATTTGCTCATGATTGCTCGTTCTCGACTAACGGTTCCCTCGATTTCACTGTAAAAGAGCAGGTCCTTGTCCGGAGGCCGTGAGTTTTTAGAACATTTACCATACGCAAACTGTTGTAATGGAAGCAGATTCTAACTGAGCCACACAATTTTTTGCCATCTTTTGAATTTATGAAGATTCATGATAGATTTATTCGGCGGTGGTCAGTTATGTCGAGCCGGTCTGAACCCAACCAACGAAGCAGTTATTTAATAATGAAGAGACGAACATTAAATGAAAGGGAATAATAAGTATGTAAAGTAATATGTATTTGATGATAAATAATATATTTCTTTGTGAGGCCACTGAGGTTTTCACAGGTGAGTCAAAGGAGAAATTGGAAGTTCTGAAAACGCAAACATTCGTTTCAAACTATAAGATACAATTTTCGACGTGCATTATAATTGTACACGTGGTTAGCTGACTAAATAAAACAGTATAAGCACTGTAGCGTCTAACGTCGTTGTTATGTACATATGGAGAAATAGCCTGAATAAGCGGAAAATTAAATCACCCAAAAAGCCACATGCTTACTCTTTAGCCATATGTTTTACGATCTTTTTTTGAGACGTCAATATAATTTTCTGTTCTTGTAGGAGTATTCATAAGCATACTATTTAGAGTAAAGTAAGGGAGTTTTCGTCCCAAAAATTACCGGATGCTCTTTTGAAAACGGTAAAGTCAGTTAATTGTCGATGTCCTTGAAATACCAATGAATATAATTGTAAGCGTACTCAATCAACTGCTTCGACTCTTTCCCAAGGTCAATTCAAGGAACAAACAAGAATGTGTGGAATGCTTTTTCACTAAAACGAAGTAATCAGAACGTTTATGACGCAATTGACAGTGCTCAATGTTCTCTGTATATCTGAGTCATTCAAATATTTTACCGTATATTTAGGCTCCATTCTACGATTTTAAACGCACCAAAATGTGACCACGTAATTATTAAGGCAAATTAAAATCGCCAACCGCCTTAACCTTCCATTTTGTATTACGAATAGGCAGAATCTAGACCGTATAACAGTCTCTTATCGTATATTCAAAAGCAAAGATAATTTGAGAATTTGTGTTTTCATTGTTACTTGTGCAGTATTCACAAATGACTGACAAATATTGATGTCTTTTAGCCACTTGTTATTTTTACGCATGATAACTATAGTTTACAACATAAAATCCGATTTGCTTATCGATTTTTTTCATTCGGCAAAATATCTGGTTTTTAAACACGTCCTCTTCGTCCCCACCGTTCTTTACCTGATTTACATGGGACATAGCATCAATTTTTAATAGCAATAAATTAAGTTTATTAAAACCCTTGGCGTTAGATTCCTCTCCATGAAAAAGACGAATTAAATTTCAAACTACGTCCAACACAGCTGTTGACATAGTAAATTGCCTGGTAAAATGTTTAAACGCTTAAACTAAATCGTTTTTACGAATAAACTGAACAAGAACAAGGACTTTTCTGGAAAGACCCAAGTGAATAATAAAAATTGTCATCCCAGTCTCCCGCGTTGGTGGGCTCCCTTTAAATATATAAAAGTAGTTGTTACGCTATCATGAATGGGGATTTAGGTAGAAGCTCAAAGCATAACTGGATAAGTATGTTCCATAACGCGAACAATGACCGCCAACTATTATGACGAATACACATGATTAAAATTTACAGAAAAACCAGTCTATTGGATCCTATGTTCAGAAGAGTAAACGATAACCAAGTTGATGGGATCACTGGGCCAAAAACTTTATTTGCCTGTAGTTTTGGGCTCACGATTGAACCCATCCTCACAGACAGTAGCAGACGTGGGTTACTTGTACACAGGGAGGTTAAGTATTTACAAATTGTGGTTGCTTTCCTACTGCATACTCCTGGCAGTTAAATGCTCCTCTTTCGTCAAGTTTGGTTGCTCAAATGTGTGCCTATTGCTTGATGATCGGCATGCAAGTCGTTAATTTCCTGCCACAATCGCACCTATTTCTTCTCTATTGCTTCATGGGTCTTGCATTTTCGCTGGTATCAGCAACCAATAGAGTGTCAGTTTGAGCATCAGGTGCCCATAATTTCCTCGGAATTTTAACAGGGTAAATATAAGGTTTCTTAAGGCTGGTTAACGGCGGCTTATAAGCCGGAAATTGCCACCATGTCTCCCTTATCTTTGCACCTAGTCTTCCAACGCATAAAGTACCAGTCAATGTGCTACGGTCTACGGAACTTTAAGTCAAATCATAACATACTAATGAAAGAACGCTATCGATAAATGTCCCCTACCATCTTGGTATAGGCGAAAATGCTGAAACAAAGTTTTAATATGGAAGAAAAACTTGAGGTGATCTCTGGGCAGGATGGTTTAATAATCTGATTGTTCACAATCATTTTTGGGCTAAACATGGGCACTAATTGGCTTAAGTAGGTTGTTTTTATTCACCGTGATCAGTCAATAACACTTTCTTTCCATTGGTCGTTCTTTCTTTCACAAATGGTGACTGCAAGTCTCGTATACTGCTGGTAGGTCTATCCTTGGCGTCAGCTGGCCTGCCTTCTATAAGGTCGAGCCTTTTTGTCTTCCGGCTCGATCAAGTACCTATCTACTTGCAAAGCTGAAGTCATGATTATATTCGAGGTTGCACATGTCTTTCAGCTTTACGTCTAGAGTATGCTGTTGCCTGCGCGATCTTAGTCAGTTGCTATTCATTTCGCAGTAATTGGGCGGGCAATCAAGACAGTTGGCTCAGTAAAGCATTCTTGAAGTGCCCTTAGGCATTATCCATCCCTTGGACTGGATGAGCAACTGGCGGATAGTGCCATCCGACCGGGGAACAATGCCCACGTTTAGTGGTCTTAGCACGTACTCCGCGGCTTTGGAGACGTTCCGTACGTACCTGGAAAATTCCAGATATTTTGTTTACTCACTTTCGGTGTTCGTGTGCTTTTGGTACATTGTTTTGGAGAGGAAGAAGTGCCATAGGGATTTGTGCTCTTGCAGCTTTTCGACCTCTGTAATACAGTCTATTCTTATGTAGAACGCGTGCCTGGATGTATAATAACAGCACGATAGCTTTTGAGTTTGTGAGCTGGTACTTCTTCACTTACAATTTTTAAAGTTTTCAAATATTTTATGAATACATCGTAATTTATTTTTATCTTAAACTTTTTAAATTAAATCTATCCTTTCTTCCTTCTGAGTGATACGTACTTACTTTACCATACCACTCAGCGTCAACTAAAGTTTTCTGTCGCAGAGATCTTAGGTTACGCGTGCAGCTTCCTATGTCATGTTTTTGGGGTCTTACAAAACATGCTTTAAGTTGATGAACGTGGGCTGAACGTTCACACCTTTATGCAGTAGCTGATAATTCTTAATGCTAATGTTGACTCAAGAGTCTGCTTACGGTACATTTCATCTCAAAAACTATCAGTGAGGCCATCTTATGCAGCGGTGAATAAAAATATCGCAAATGGTATTTGAATTTAGACAGGTTTCAACGATCTAACTGTTCGAATAGTGCAAATAGCAACGCCCATTTCGTTCTGTTTAAAGTGTGGCGTTACCTTTGTTTCAATGCCTGATGCACGACAGTGAATTCCTTCAAATCGGTTAAGTAATATTATGTGCAGTGCAACGTTCCATCATAAAATCCCTTGCACATCGCTGCTCACGGTAGGTAGGTCAAGAACTCTGCAATTATCTGGAGTTTTCATCTTTTACATTTTCTCCGCACGATAAATGTCTTCTTAAACATCATCACCTGTTATATATTCCACATATCGAAGATATTTTTTCCATGATTGACTCCATCTTTATCTAGAAGAGATTAATCGAAACAAGTCAATCAACAACTTGACCAGCAGCAGACAGGTATCGAACATTGGTGAGAAAACTTCGAGTCAGTTGGAGAAAAAATCACGCGCATGAACGCGAATGATCGCATTCTACGTGTGAGTATAAGTGAAGAAGAAGAAGAAGAAGAGGAAGAAGGTTGCTCGTTCGAAATTTGTGTGTGGAAAGGAGTTAAGAGACCTAGCTCCATATAATTGCGATTTTCGCAAATATTCCTGTCTTTACCAAGAACTCGTCAAAAACTGCCTGCCCTCTTCTACATCTTTCTGTCTGCCTTACGTAAGGGTTGCATACACTCACCCAGCGACAACTACTGAGACCAGACCATTAAAAGTCCCTTGCTTGACATCGTGTCGTTGTGCGAAGCACATGAGAGAAAAGGACAAGAATAGTCAGGACGAGTTTGATCGAACAATTGGAACAAATGTGACCAACTAGAAAATTATATTTCATTCAATGAGAGCAGGTCACACCTTCCGGTTTGATGAGCACACACAATGACATCCGTGGGACCTGCTAACGTTTCAAGTCAATGAGTAAATCGAAAGAGGCCAGGAATTCCGTCGGTGCATATTTGGCAGGAACCAACAGGGCAAGGTAATTATAAAAAAGCCCAGATTGCGGCTGATCAGTACTCTCACAACCACAATCAGTACTCTCTCTCGAAACTAGCCTTGATTTGCGAGTTGAACTTTCTGCTAAAATAGAAATGCACCACATTCTATTAAAACTGCTTTCTCCCATCCACTTTGTATTCTTCGTTTTTGCCTTCCGTTGTAGACTAACGTATGCTTTGAAAACATCGGGCAAATAAATGACTCGTTTCGACAAATGTGTCTAGTATTTCAGAATCGGGTAAGTTTGCAAATGATAAAACAAAGTTCAAGGGTTTCCTTCTGTCATACAAACACTGGAGCAACTTTTCTGGATTTCGATGTGTTAAGCTTTAGACGCTTATCGGTAATGTATCCAACAATAAAAGCAGTTGTTAGTAGGCTTGACGTGTTATATGCTATTTGGTAGGTTTGATGAGAAACTAAACCTCATAAGTATTTTCTCGTGGAAAATATTTAAAAATCTGCGTAAAAGTGAATCTTGACGTAACTGTATCAACTCTTATTCAGAATTAAAGTGAAATCAAAAGAAAGTGTACCTTGTCGTGCTGCATATGACGCAAAGTACTTACCATGACACTGAAAGAATCCGTGTTTGTTAAAAGTAATTTACATTTCGATTTTGTATAAACTCTTTGAATGGTTCTCGATGCATTAAAAAAAATGTTTTGTATAGTCTGATGGCATGTCAGAAAAATAGGCAGCAGGCTTTTTACAGTTCAAGGACTATTTCAACGAAACATGATGTAATCTAGTTGCGGATTTTCCGTCCAAGTTTTTATCCAATGAAAGGGCGTAATCGTATTACAGCCAGCCCTTAACATATAAAGACACACTGAGAATTATTACATAACTAACGCGCTTTTCGATAAGTTACAATAGGCTTCATATAATATTTTTCGGAAAAACTTGTTTTCCAAAGTGCCTACGAGATGAAAATAGGTTAAATCGGAAAGTTCGAAGTGAATGACATTTTTCCAATTGTACAACGATTAAATGGCCTATGATTACGAAAATTACAGCCATGACTTCGGTGATGATTCAAAACATGGGACTGGTATCATTAAATGTTAACTTAACTCTACTCAATCTGAAAGAACTCCTTGTTACATGTTTTAAGCATCGCATATGAAACATAATTTTTTTCTTTGAAACTTCGACCAAAATGTTATTGAAGTATGATAATTCTTCTTCTATAAGCAGTCAACTTTATATAAACCCGGAGAAGGTTATGGCTGCTTTGGAGTAAAACGTTACTAACTGAAAATGAAATTTTAAACCTTGGATTGTCTTTGCGTCCTGAAATTCCATAAAGTGATAATGTGGGAAACATTTAGCCGAATGACCTTTTGAGTCGAATAATGTTTGATTTTGGCTATCTTGAAAATTCCGTTAAATTTTATGGAGCATTCTAAAAGTTACTTGTTCTCAACCCATTTATTAGGAGCGAAAAATATCGTTAAACAGTAGACGCTTTGATAAACCACTTATTACTGACTCCCAGTTATTTTCTTAGAAATTTATATTTATTCCATAAAATAGCAACAATGAGGGTTTCTCTGCTTTTTTAGAAGACTTTATAGCCGTATAGGATATGGATGACACTATATTCACCACAAAATGCTCTTTTTAAGAATTGGTTTATCGTGTATTTGGGAGGATAAATCCTATCACCGTGTGGTATTCAACTTGAGACAGCTCGTTTTTTGTTAAAAGTGGAAATATAGTAATTATTTAACAATCTATTAATTTAGTTAAGGGATTACTTAACACATGCTTCAAATGCAATTAAAGTAAGTGCCAAGGTATTGCATACTGACAGAAATTATGGCCGGCAATTGCGTCGTTTAATTAAGGGAGATAACATGGAAGAGCAACTCCAGCATTTTTCAAACATGGTGACCGGTACGAAAATGTACGCTGCGTTTGAATGGCAATGAAGAAGATATTCTCAGTTTGTATATCAAAATATGAACAGGCACTTACCATAACGTGTTTATTTTGCATCTGACTTTCTCAGTAGTTATTTGAAACAACCGTCTTCAGACTAAGTATTCGTCCAAATTCTAAACGGAATCGAACCATTTACATTATGAACTGTCACTCTACCCTTATTGATCTCGGCGATTATTGGTAATACCGATTTCTTTGTGTCTCTACCCTCTCCTTCAAAAAGGTGCATAAAACAAATACGGGCGAAAAAATTACACGGTGGTTGACTTAGTCGTCCTTTGACATTCAAGCTTCCTCGACCTGCCTTGAGTGACGACAGCCTCTTAGGCCCACAATTTCAACGGATTCAAAGTTAAAGAAACATTCCTATTCGCCCCCACCGATATTTAACCTATCTTCTGGAGGTCCAGTTGATTCTCAAACATTCACGTTTACAGCCGTCGGCCGAAGTCAGCAACGTAACTAGGCTTACGACAGCTGCACTGAAATCCGTAGATAACGAATGACTGCTTTTGGTTAAGGACGGGATTTTTTTTCAAATCAAGTGCTAGTAGATTTGCAGGTTAGATCTGTGAGAACTTTGTAGCTGAGGTGATGTAAGTGATTTTATCACGACCTTGGAAACCCCCTCCGCATACAGAAAGCTCTGCTGTCAGTTTGGGTAACTGCACTCTTCACTTTGACTCCTTTTTGGCAAGCAACTTCTTTCTGTACGTGCATACAGACAGCTATGTGCTCCATGGAACTATCTCAGGAGATTCGTCTTGTTCTGCTTGGTGGCTGGTGTGCTGCAAAGAGTTTCAACCCGCCAGCATAGCGTGTGTATCGTCAGTCCGACCGTCATGGTTCAGGAACGGTGATTTGCATGTCGATTAGTTTTAAGTGACATAAGACTTATTCTGCAGGTACCGCACTCTCTTCCCCTCCCCAACTGAGATCGGAGATACGACAGAGTTAAGATGACGGCAGGCCTAAGAGGGCGCAGGTGGCTCTCGTGGCCGGAGCCGCCACATAGCGTGCCACCACATCTGCCTCAGACCCCAAGTTTGAGTGCATACAGGTAACACATTAAGAAGGAGCCATTTTAACCTGACTCTCAGTCCGCCAGTCAGCCACTCCAAACAAAAACACAAACCAGGCTGACCAAGTGGTCCAAATTATCCCGTCAGTTACCAAACTTCCAAGCCACGGCTTTTAACGCAGCATGAGAATGTCAACCGTGTTAGATTGTTTATAGTGAGGAAAATGCGCTGAGCCATTGACCTCGCCCTCTTTCCCACTTCAGAATCAGACCACCAGCCAAGCAAGTCAGTTAACTGATGCGGAAGTGGGTGCAGCTGCTGATGAACTCGTCAGTAGGTGTCCTAACTCATGAAATCTATCAGATTTCATGAGTTACGGCCCGTTTCGCGAAATCAGCGAAAACTGAATCCACCAAAATTTTAAATTAATAAAGAACTGATCGTTAGGAAATATATGGCTTTTGTGGTTTAATAATTAACATTACTTTGTCTAGAAATGCTTATTTTTTTAGAATAGGTACGGATTGCGAAAATGTGAAAAATAGTAATAGTAGTGTAAACTGAATTTGAAAATGTATAGGAAGCCTGCCCATTCACTAAACGAGTGAATAAAGCAGAAAGAGCTAAATTACTTTTGAAAAAAGTCTTTTAAAAATAGTCTTTTTCAGAGTTTTGCACATACATATTCCTCTAGATTAAGAGCAACGTAAAGTATGGCCATCATCAAGCAGCCTAACGTGAAAGTGTATATTCCAACACCATTTCACAAGAATCGGTAGTTTCTTCCGTTCGTACATTGTCTTAGATGCGTTTGACCAAGGTAAGCAGATTTTCGCTTCACTGCGCCGAAAAAGACGCCACAGGAAGATAATATTTCATAAGCGTACATGTTCACAGGTTGGTCGATGACTAATAAATCTTAATATAATCGTCAGGTGCAATCGTAAACGTACCAATTGGTGTATATAAACACGACTATTCTTTTGTTAAATTTCTCTATAAATATTTAGGGTTTTCTATTACGATGAGTTGTAGATAGTCGTTTGAAAATGAGGTGAATTCTTTATGATTTTCAGTGTCTTCAGTCAACTGCTAATTAATGTAAATTCGCTTTGATTTGTTTAATAAAAGCAATTACTGAAGCAGTGACTTTTCGGGCATTCTTTCTAATGCTGATGGCACTCTTGCTGATATTTTTAGACTCACACAAACATGAAAACTCGCTGCCATGAAAAATGAACGTCCACAGCAAAAAGCTGGGAAAATATATGCCTTTAATTAGTTAAATAATTTCCTAAAATGAGTTAAATTTTCAAAAACGTGTTTTCATAAGATGATTAGCTGTCAAATTCCTGCGTAATTTACGTTTTGTCAAAGAAAAGTCAAGCAAAAACTGGGGACCGTTTGATCAAATTTTTGACTTCTCTGAAAAGTAGGGATACAATTTATGTTGAAAAATAAAGAAATCTATTTTCTATTTCTATTGGAGCGTTTTTGGATATATTTGCTTATTTCTCAGTCTAGTTCATAGCTTTCAAACACACAAGAGAGTGGCCGAATGTATACTCAGCTTTTGCGTTAAATTGTGAATTTTCTACCCCTTCCGTTTAAAGTTTCCTAATTCATTTATAGTCAACTGCAGACCGAAATTGTATTTTCACGCTTCGCGTTCGCCATGACTGCGAAAAGTTGCGGTGTATCATCGCGTCTCGTATATATGCGCTTTTAAGGTTCTTACTATCGGTGTGGTAAAACTAAATATGTCATCATTTTTCCGAAAACAATGTAGGCTCTCAAACTTGCATTCACCTGATTTTCGTGAAAACAATACAACATTTTCCGTTCTCCGAAGGGATATATTCCACATTTTTCCGGCTTATATTAATGTTTATTCATATTTTTGCTAATAAAAGCAAACTGTTTTGATCTGTAGCTTGTGATAACGTAGGAAAATTCCTGGATAGCAGGAAACGTCGGATTTTGCCCGTTTAGCCCCGTTTCTCCTGCCTGAGGTGCATGTGTGGTGACAAGGACAGGACAAGTCAAGAGTTGCTAAGTCTGCGGGGGTCGTGCTGCTGGTACTGGTAGCCATGCTCATGGGAGGACTGTGAGAAGGGTTGATCGGTGCGCAAGAGGTGTTAGACGTGTTGGCATCGTGGTGAATTCCACTTTCGTAGATGCGCATATGACCGATCAGGCCTGTGCAGTGTGTGAATGCCGGGTGGCAGTGAGGGCACTGGCGGCGGCGGTCTCCATAGTGTAAGTTGCGTACTGCAGGCACTGGTTTTTCAGTCTCTGTGCGATGGATTCGCAAGTGACCGACCAAGCCTCTGTGAGGTGTATGTTCTATAGAAATGAGGTCAGGTTATGACCGAGTCCGCATCGCTGATACTGGGGGTGATGCTAGTCTGAGGTGGCTATTGAGGTGACAAAAGTGGGACACGTAGTGGCCACCGCCGTGGTCAGCTCAAGGGGTTGGGTATGAAGAAAGGTGTCGGTGATCGAGAGTAGCGGAGCATCTTCGTAGTGAGCACATGTGGTTGGGTTGATCGTCGGGGGGTTTGGGGCAGGGGTGGCAGAAGGGAGGTTTGTTGATGCAGGAGTTTATGATGTGTGATTGTTGTTGCATTGTGTCAAAAAATGACTGACCAGGCCGACGCGCGTGCGGAATGTGCATTGGCAGCGTAGGCACGTTAGCAGGGCTTGGGTGTTGGCGGTGTTGATCCGGGGCGCATGTGAGTTGCAAGTCGCCCTTTTGGCCTTCGTAACGGTGATCCTCTTGGTTTCATAAATTGCTGCACCAGTCTTCACTGATCTTCTCCTGGCCAGTCTTTCCCATGCGAGGTCCTCCCAGGTCATCGGGATGATTTGTAATTGCTTCAGAGAGTACTTCAAAATGTCCTTGTTGTGTCGTTCTTATACTTCTTGTCAGCAGGCACCCGTAGCGACATATCTGTAGAAGAGTCGTTTGAGTAGTAACTCGTTGTCCATTCTCACCAGGTGGTCACTCCATCGCAGCTGCACTTGCCTCAGCATGGCGTGAGTGCTGAGAATGCCGAAAGTGAGGGATGAAAGTGATTCATATTCCTGGCTTTGATCGAGGAGATTGTCCAGGTATCCGCTCCATACAGGAATGTTGTTAAGACGACGGCCTTGTATATCATCAGTTTGGTGTTCAGGTGAATACCGTAGCAATTCGACACGAAGGCTTGCAACCGGTCAAAGTTCTAGCTTGCTTTGGAGGTCCGTTGAGCAACATCGTCGTCAATTCTCATGTAGCATGACAGCGTGTTTTCCCAGATAAGCAAACATTTCCACATTTGTGGGTTGAGAGCCGTTGACATTGATTTGGGGAGCGTTGTATTCTGTGGTGGGAGGCGTTTGGTGCATGATCTTCATTTTGACTGTATTGATTTTTAATTCAAAATTAGCGCAGCCTGCGTCGAAGAATTCCATTCTCCTTTGCAAGCTTTCTTCCATCATGGTGTTCAGGGCATAGTCGTTCGCAAGGAGCAAGTCAATTTCTGTAATAGCAGACACGACAGTTCGACCGTCGTAGTCCGACGATGTCCACCGTATGCTCATGGGAAAGTTGGAGCAGGGACGGTGACTTGCGCGTGATTTAGTT
>WEDG01006981.1:0-44023 GCA_017591395.1 Schistocephalus solidus | reverse complement strand
TCACAAAACCCAGCTCTTACGCTTCTTGAAAAATTATTTTTTTAATCAAATTCTTGACTTTTTGCTTAGAAAAATAAGCTCTTAAGCGACTCGCAATATGATTTTCTACCTGGGAGATCATGCGAAGTGTGTCATTTAGCTTTTCTTAACCTCGTCACTTCCCTTCGTAATGAGCAGCAGACAGTGGTTATGATCTACTTTGACCTGAGCAAAGCCTTTGACTAAGGTACCGCACAAGCGTCTTCTGGTGTAGTGGAAGCCCTCGGCATCCGGCCTCCTCTCCTTGACTTCATTGGTTCCTACTTGTCTCCAACCGCAGCCAGAAGGTTTAGTAGGTAATAGCAACTCGACGCCTCAACCGATCACGAGTGGCGTTTTTCAAGGCACGGTTCTAGGTCCCCTTCTCTTTATTCTGTACATAAACGAAATTTCAACTTTACTCAAAAATTCACAAACTTTTGTTTACGCTGACGATCTCAAGTGCATTTATTCATTTTCTAAAGACACTGCCAATAGTTGCGTGCATAAAATCAACACTGATCTTCTAATGCTCTCACGTTGGAGCTGTACTTGGCAGATGGAGTTTTCTTCATCTAAGAGTAGTTTTATGTGTTTTGGCCCCGCTTAGCTTCCTGGACCCATCGTATTTCAAAATAGTACACTTTTAGAAAAATCAACCATAAAAGACTTAGGTCTAAGTTACACGAACAAGCTAGCATTATCGCCTCATGCAGATCGAATTTCTGCAAAGGCTGCACAGATATGTGGTTTTATATCGCATAATTTCTTCCTCCTTGCCATATCCAACCCGCCTAATGAATCTTAACTTGTTCCCTTTGAGTGATAGGCAAATGCGTGGTGATCTCCTGCAGACATTTCGCATTTTGAAGGGATTGGATTGTTGCCTGGAATTCTCGGACTTCTTTGAATTTGCCGCCACGACCCATCTCCGAGGTCACCCATTGAAACTGCGTGTCAAGCAGGCGAGACTGGATGTGCGCAAGTTATCCTTCTCTGTCAGAGTGGTTAAACCATGGAATGCCCTCCCTGAAGACGTTGTGATGTCACCATCGCTGGAAAGCTTTAAAAGGAACCTTGACAGTTTTATGTTCCGCAAGAAGCCTGAGCGATGAGGCATTTATCTTAACCCTCGAGAGTCGTGCACCACTTGTCATATTTTATGACCGCCTTTTGTACCTTTGCAACCCACATGGTTTCTCTGTATACTGCACTTAATTTACGTTACAAATAGGGTACTCAAAGGCCCCCTGCCTATTTCCCTCAATAAATTGAATTGAATTGAATTGAATTGAAGTAAGACCTATACCGCATGTTTGTTCGTCCTATTCTAGAATACTGCTGTCCCCTCTTTGGGCTGATGAACGCCTCTGACCGCAGTAAGATTGAAAAAGTTCAGAGAGTTTTTACTGGAAGACTATTTTCTCTTCCTGGATCCAGTATCTCTTATACGGATAGATGCCATTTAGCAAACAATAATTTTCTATGGATTAGAAGACTCGAAGCCGGTCTCTGCTTCCTGTTTCGCGTTAACTCTAGCCCAAATCTCCCACGAATTAACGCTCTTACTCTGGTAGATCGACCCTATGCCACTCGTAATTCCTCCATGATCATTTCACCACCCCTTAGCACCACAACTAACCGGTCTCAGTTTTTGCCTCCAAATATGCTTTCATCTGGAATAATCTTCCACTGCAAATTAGTTTGTCGTCCACTTTAGCTATTTTCAAAACAAAGTTACGCAAACATTTAACTTCGGAAGATATAAAGTCCTTATTGTCTGTTTCCTTCCCTAACTCGCAACTTTTGGATTTCTAAAAGGGTCCTCCTGGTATTTGAGGCAGTTCCCTTGATATTATAATGGTCTCTTATTATATATCCATCATCCTCTGCAGAGTCAATCTTATATTGGTCTCTTATTATATTTATTTATTTATTGCCAGTTTACAGGCAAGGTCAAAAGGGATATATACAGTAGGGGTCAAGCTGACAGCGACTCCTGATCTTTCTTTAAAAGTATTTTCAGGAGAAAAACTGCAGCTTGTTGAACAGATTAAAAGTTTAGGGACAGGGAAGTGTTGACACAGGTGCACGGTGTAGTACTTCCCTTTCGGTGTTGTGGATCTGGTCTTCTGTACTAGCAGCAAGTATGCCGGCAGAGCGGCTGCTAGCTGTATACTGAGGAATAACCGATTACGGACTGCAGAGCCAGCAATATTGCCTTCAGCATGAAGTCCGGCATAGGATTCAGAGTCCGTGGACGCCATCAGAACGGAAAAGAGCTTCCAGAGAATCAGCACCCAAAATTCGTGGAAGGTGTCCTGAATGTAGAAAACTAGTGACAGCTCTCGTAAACAAAGGATAGTTTTGCTGAATTTTAATACTTCTGGGTAGTTTATTCCAGATTGCTATAGCGTTTACCGAAAAAAACTGACGGTATTTAACGGTGCGTGCCAAAGGGAGAAATAAGAATAAATCTCTATGATTGGTGCGCCGACAGTGGTCAAGCTGCCTCAGGGATGTAAGGGGGTTAAAGATAAAACCGTTTAAAAGCTTAAACAGTAAAAATAGTCCCTTCTGTAATCTACGAAGCCACAACGGGTCGAGGCTTGTAAGCTCACAGCGTTGTTGGTAGGACAGGTTTCTGTGCTCTGAAGAAACAACGCTTTTAGTAAAGAAGTGCGGGACTGATTCTATCTTCCTCCGTTCACTCGCGTGCAGAAGGCTAAATAGAAACGAGCAGTATTCCGGACTAGGTCTGACATACATTTTATAAAGGCTGGTCCTAATATTGAGGGTTTTAAAATTTCTGAGAATAAACCCAGTGGTTTGGCGTGCTTTAGAGACAATCAAAGCGCAGTGCTCTGACAGATTAAGACTACTAGAATATGATATGCCCAGATCCGTTATAAACCCGGGCAAATTTAAGTCATGACCGTCTATGCTTAGATGAGGCTGATGGTTGTCACAACTAACCATAACGGAGCATTTGTGCCAAGAGAGCGAAAGGCGCCATGTGTGACACCACTGAGCGAAGGCTTGAAGATCCTTTTTTAAGAGCTCAAGCACAATGTGGCGATCGACCGGTTTATAACGATAGGCAACTTTTAAATCATCGGCGTACATAAAGGGCCTACCATACTGAAAACAATCATGAACATCGTTCACAAAAAGGCAAAATAGAAGCGGGCTGAGTACACTATCCTGAATAACTCCACTCCTCACGTGCGTGGGGTTGGAGATAACATTGGAAATGTTTACCCGTTGTGCGCGATCATTTAAATAGGAAGATATTAAGTTCAGAAGCTTGTTACCTATACCGAAGGAGGTAAGTTTCAGCAGGAGGAGATTGTGGTCAACACGATCAAAAGCCTTCGTGAAGTCGAAATAAACGGTGTAAATTGCAAAACCACTATCTATAGATTGTAGCACATGATCAAAGTAAGGGAGCTGGCAGGTGTCACAAGATCGTTTTTCGAGAAACCCATGCTGAGCCGCATTAAGTAGGTTATTATCTGTTAGGTGACGCATCAACTTGTCTTTAATCAAGGTCTCTATTATCTTCTCTACCAGTAACTGCAAATTATTCTTCGCTGAAAATAAGGTAAACTTACAAAATTTCAATTTTATTTCTAGAATTAACCTTTATATTCCGTCCTTTTGACGTAAATCTGTGAGAACTTTAATGAGGCTATGTAGGGTGAAAAAGTTTAAAAACTTTATATTTTACCCTTTTGCAATTGCAATAACTGCAAGTGTGTGCAGCTGATAATGAGGTAGAAATACAATAAATTGTCAGTAATTAAGCTAATATTTTCAATAAGAAACGAAGAAATCGGTTTAAAATTCGAGAATTCACTTATCTTCAAATTTGAACCAACCGCCGTCGACCTCTCACCCAACAAGGAACGTTCTATGCTTAGATGAGGCTGATGGTTGTCACAACTAATCATAACGGAGCATTTGTGCCAAGAGAGCGAAAGGCGTCATGTGTGACACCACTGAGCGAAGGCTTGAAGATCCTTTTTTAAGAGCTCAAGCACAATGCGGCGATCGACCGGTTTATAACGATAGGCAACTTTTAAATCATCGGCGTACATAAAGGGCCTACCATACTGAAAACAATCATGATCATCGTTCACAAAAAGGCAAAATAGAAGCGGGCCGAGTACACTACCCTGAATAACTCCACTCCTCACGTGCGTGGGGTTGGAGATAACATTGGAAATGTTTACCCGTTGTGCGCGATCATTTAAATAGGAAGATATTAATTTCAGAAGCTTGTTACCTATGCCGAAGGAGGTAAGTTTCAGCAGGAGGAGATTGTGGTCAACACGATCAAAAGCCTTTGTGAAGTCGAAATAAACGGTGTAAATTGCAAAACCACTATCTATAGATTGTAGCACATGATCAAAGTAAGAGAGCTGGCAGGTGTCACAAGATCTTTTTTAGAGAAACCCATGCTGAGCCGCATTAAGTAGGTTATTATCTGTTAGGTGACGCATCAACTTGTCTTTAATCAAGGTCTCTATTATCTTCTCTACCAGTAACTGCAAATTATTCTTCGCTGAAAATAAGGTAAACTTACAAAATTTCAATTTTATTTCTAGAATTAACCTTTATATTCCGTCCTTTTGACGTAAATCTGTGAGAACTTTAATGAGGCCATGTAGGGTGAAAAAGTTTAAAAACTTTATATTTTACCCTTTTGCAATTGCAATAACTGCAAGTGTGTGCAGCTGATAATGAGGTAGAAATACAATAAATTGTCAGTAATTAAGCTAATATTTTCAATAAGAAACGAAGAAATCAGTTTAACATTCGAGAATTCACTTATCTTCAAATTTGATCCAACCGCCGTCGACCTCTCACCCAACAAGGAGCGTTCCGAACCCTCATACGTTGTCAGCAACATTACAGTTCTATCCCATTGCATCGTACCTAGCCCATCATCTCTAGCTATAATTTTTTAAAGAAAATGTTTTCTATACTTGTTTGTTTTTAAATTGGTTGCTCGCAAATCTCCGCCTTCGATTAAGCAGGAGGAGTTTTTTCACTTCTTCTGAGGGTATTGCTAACACACCTTAATTCCCATGACTGGACTAACTTCTTTGTATGTTTGGATGTGAATGTGTGTACTGATACTTTTGACAAAGTTCTAGGTCCACCCATTTCTCGTTTTGTTCCCCGTCAGAAAGTAATTAATGTCAAGGATGAAGTCTACCTCCCTTTATCATTCCGCTGTAGACTGCGTAGACTCTCCCGTCGTTTTCATTTACAAAACGACACCTCCGTCCTGCCCTTGATCCAACAAATCTTTATGAGGCTAAGAGGCTGTCTGACGAAAAACGACAAGCCGATGAGGTTAACTTTGCCGAAAACCCTTCGGTAAATTTTGCGAAGCTCTTTTAGCGCACAGTCAAAGTGCAGAGAAAAACGCAGCACCCCTTACTTCGAGATGCCTTAGAAAACCCGATACCTGATGCTAAGTTGACTGCTGATAGCTTCAATAATTTCTTGTCTTGCGTTCCCCTAGGTTCGAGAACTCTGGTGCACATAGAATCCGACTACACAAAAGTAAATTAGCGATCGACGGTCACTGAAAAGTCGAAAAACAGTAATGGTAAGGTATCTTTACTGCCAGGGACGAGCGACAGCAGCACGCTCTTTACATGTCCATCGAACTACAATGAAGCAGGGCATGGTAGCCCGCCAATCGGCCCCTAAACCCTCCAGCGTGACAATCCCAACTCTTACTTCTCATTTCGTCTGACGACGGGTTGGTGTAACCAGCTTGAAAAATTCACGAGTAAACCTCGATTTTTCCGACGAGCCTTCTTTCTTCATTTATCATCTCGGAATGCATACTACCTCAACTATTCAACATATTTTTGGGCGTCAAACGCTTATTCTAACCAGACGTTGGGAGAAGTTCTCACAGAGGGAGGCGAAAACGCTTGAACAACTGAGTTTTCTCCATCGCTGTCGTGATCATGGCATCCTTCCAAAGTCTCTTCGCTTTAAACCCACACTGCCCAATGAGGCTGGGAGATTGCTCGCTCGCAAAATACGGATTTCGTGTTCTGAGTGCGATTTTTATCTGACGTCCACAATCGTCTTCGTCGATTTGAAGCAATTATCTCTGACCTTAGGGTCCCGGTGCGTTTCATCCCTACCTGAAGATATTTTTTGAAAACGTACTGCAGCGCATAAATGCCACCACCAAGGATGCTCGTATGAAGAAGCGAGCCGATCTTCAAGACAAGCTCCAAGCTCTTCTCCATCCCCTCAACGATAGTACTATGTCTACAAGAGTTGTGAACCTTTCGAAAAGGAGTCTCACCCCCGCCGAAACAAGCCTGCTGTCGAAAGGCATAAGGTTTAGTCATACCGATTCTGCACCTACGAGCTTCTTAGCCGGCCTTGAATCTCTCCTACTAACCTCATCCATCCCTGAGGACATGCGTGCTGATATACGCAGCTATGCTACTGGCCTCCTCCGAAAAAGAAAACCTCAGAAAACCTTGTCAATGGAAGAAGATAAAGGATTACGCTCCCTTAGGTCGGACGACAGTATCGTCGTTGTAGCTGCTGACAAAGGTGGTGCTACCGTCATCATGGACAAGATTGACTATGTCAATAAGGCCAATCAAGCTTTTCATGACAGGGAGGCCTACATCCCCGTTGCTGAGGATCCAACGAAAAAACAGGCTGCATCCGTAAAGAAGAAGGTGAATGAGCTCACTAGAATGAAACTCATAAGCCCTGCGGACGCTACATTTCTAACTCTCAATGATCCGCGCATCGCACGTGCCTATGTTCTTGCAAAGATTCACAAAGCGGGCGCACCCTTGAGGATCATAGTGCCACTCATTGGATCGCCTACTTATAACCTTGCCAAATGGTTATACAAACGCCTAAAGCACCTTAGTAATGGTTCACCGTACAGCATCAGCAAGTCGCATGCTTTTCTTCAAAGAATTCAAGGCCTTAATGTAAGTCCTGATGAATGCATTCTATCGTTTGATGTGGTTGCTCTTTTTTCCTCAATACCACATAACCTGGCAATTTAGAGTGTAGCTCGACGTCTAGAAGAAACGGCAATAGACATTCCAACGCAGCACGTTTTAGACATGCTCTGGCTCTGCCTTAAGAATTATTGTCAATTCGATGGTAAGCATTACCAACAGGTCAAGGTTACTCCAATGGGCTCACCGATATCGGGGCTACTTGCCGAGCTAGTCTTACAACGTCTAGAAGAAGCTGTGATTCAAAACCTCAGGCCGAAAATGTGGCTTCGCTACGTAGATGATACCTTCGTGGTCATTAACAACTGCGAAGTGGAACGGCTGCATGAAAGTCTTAATGGTGTCTTCCCTGCTATACAATTCACCCGCGAAGGAGCAACAGGCGACATCCTCCCGTTTCTCGACGTCATGGTGCAAAGATTGAGTGATGGCCAGCTCGCAACCAGCGTCCACAGAAAAGACTCAAATGCCGAAATAATCCTGAACTATGGGAGCAATCATCCTGCTGCCCACAAACGAAGCTGCGTTCGAGCTCTTTTTCACCGCGCATCCCGGTACTGTAACAGCGAGTATCTACTTAAAAAGAACTTAATCTGCCTCCACTTCCAAGTGTTGGATATGGGTCAAAAAGTATTAAGTAAACTTTACTGGGCATTTTGAATACTTAGTATGGAAATGCAGTCGCTGGTAGAGCCACTTTGATAAACCAAAGTTTTGGGGGGCACGTAAAGATACGATGGGGCGTAAGGGCACTCCTGGCTTGGTGGGCCGCAGAAACGCGCCATCGCAACAGCAGTTGCCTTTGTAGCCACCACTCTCCTTCTTATAGGGACTCCTGACTTCCTTTCTGCAATTTACCATAAGGCCACATATTTTAAGCGAGCGGGATGGTTCCTATTTCCGTGTCCCTACCCTGGGCCGTACACCCCTTGGAGCATTGGGAAGTTACAGTGCTTAGATAATTGCCAACGATTTATAGCATGCAGTGCGATTATAAGTTGTCTTGCTTGGGCCAACATCTTCCGAACGCAACTGACAGGACAACGGGCCCATGCCTCAATTGTAAACCATTAGACTTGAAGGCCAAAGATACTGGGTACTGATCTCAGGTGCTCCACACTTAGGGTTGGGTATGGTTGGCTGATTATAACAAATAAGCCCGAAATGGTCATCCCGGCCTCCTTTGTTTGTGTCAGTACCCCGTTATCTGAATTACTACTAATCGCAATGTGACTGCCTGCGATGACTGTAGATTGAGCCTCAAGGCACAACGAAGCGAGTACGTCTGCTGGTCAAGTGCCTGCTCGTAGTATCTTTCAGTTTAATAACAGCGAAATGGGTGTGAGCCTTTGAGGTGCGAAAACTTATGAATTCATGTGGAATGAAGGTATCCTTGGAATGCGATAATATTACGATAAACCAATTTCCTGAGATAAGACATTAATGCACTAAAACAACCTAACATAGTAAAATAAAAAAACTCAAAAAGGCCAAAAAGGACTTATACCAATACAAAATAAATAAAAACTTCTCTATATAAATTACTAACCTAGTCATAACTGCCATCTATAACTTAATACGGTCAATACCTACCGCTAGCAGTCCCTTCGTCAGTTCACCATGTCTACTCACCGCCACTGCCACACCTGGAGTGAAGCAGCCGACAAGTTTTCTTGCTTGAGTCGCTTGGTCCGGTACACCCATCCCACTCGACGGTAACAACCAACGAACCACAGCCAGGAAGTCCTTCAATTAGTTTTTTAAAGTGGGAGGTTTCATTACGCATCGGTTAGCACGCTGGCAAAAACAACAGATCTGTTAGTAAAATACGACTTCGGCCGAATGCAAGTTCGCCTGCCACTGACTGTTTCCGACACAAGCAATGAATGGTAGGCCGCTTGCGAAAGAGTGATCGTTACACCGCAGTTTCTGGAGGCGTGAAGGAGGATCAGTGTGATAGAAGATGAAGTCGGAATCGATCCGCCAAAGCTGGATCTCCTGAGAGCCTGAGTGGAGGATTCATGCGTGATAGAGGCCCAGATTGTACTGATCAATACTGTACCATCATACTTAGCGCACCAGGATCAGGGTCCATCGCCAACCGAGTAGTCCACCTCGCATGATGAGGGACCGTTCTTGTACAGTCGATTCTCCACCAGTCACGTGGATTTTTAGTATGGGCCGCGTATCCTAACAACTTGTTGAAAGAACCTACATGTCAGATAACGGTGAAAAAACTAATTACTGTCGGTTCCTGACCACACTGCCATCGAAAGCATACTGTTCATTGAAGCATTTTTGTAGTTTCCGTTTTCTCCTGACCTGTAGGAACTAATATGACTTTTTTCGATTGACTTAATTACCTTTTTTAGTGCATCCGTGCACATTTGCGATTGCCTTGTGTGTATTTTGCCTGCTTTGCATTGAAGACTTCGTCTAAGAGAAACACATTAAAATTTACTTGACTGCACTTAATGGTAATCGCCCCGCCGGAATTTTAAGACAGATATTTGCTCAGATGCCGCTGGGTATTGCATTGCCGTGTCATGCGTTTAATAATAGGAAATCAGGGTCATGCTACCAAGAAATTACGCACGGTGAACAAAAACTAAAAAAGTTGACATCATATGTCGCAGCCATCCGGCCTGGCAGGCGTAGTGCCTTCTATCACAGTTACTACGATGGACTACGGCCAGTTTTCTTGATCAGAATAACTGCCGACAGCCGCCGCTCTTTAGTCCTTCGGACTATAAGGTGTACCAGAAGTCGATCCACTAGCCTGGTTTGCGGCAGTATTATATGAACGACTCCTGGCTGCAGATGACGTTACTGTCGGTGGCTTGACACGAGGTTGACCGCGGATGTGGAAGTTGGAAGCAATCTATCATTGTGTAGCACTAAAACCGGCTGCTCGTGCCCTGCTCTGGCATGTGCATACAAAATATTGCCCTCCCACCTCATAACGCAGCGCGTAACCACCTAACCCTCGCCAACGTCCCCATCGTCTTCGTCCACCTCTGCTGAGTAGGACGGCGACTGATCGTGGGAACTAGAGGGAGTACCATTTATGATTTCGTCGGCGAAGGCGTCCAATTTACGAAGCAATTCACTGAAGCGCCGTCGTCCACAACTCGTAAGTTTCTCAAGAATAGGGTCTATGCGCTTCATTGCTTCACGGTACTTGTAGGCCTCAGTGAATGGAGGCAGCTTGTTATCCAGAACCACGTCTGCTAAAAGCTGGTAACGAGCTGAGGGTCGACTCCTTTCGCAGCCATACAGTTTATTATATGGACACACGGTAGCTCCCAATTCGAAAAGAACAGACAACTACACGAGTCCACTCATTTGCTACTAGTTTGTACCGCCTGGCTAGCATCAAGATGTTTGAGGATGTCAGCCTCTGACATATTGCTGCAACATGTCTGGGGCAATCATTATACTGCCTGCGACGGCAGTATTCTTCGGCCTCCAATCTTTCACAGTCAACTTCTTTGGACTGAAGAAAGGTCACCAGACTGTTTACACAGTCAGGCTCATGTAGGGCCTGCACCATTGCTTGAGCACTCTATTAAGACTTTCAGTCTTATTTGTCGTGTTATCACCGTAGGTGATAACCCGTGCTCTAGCATGGTGGGCCCACATACGCTCACAAGTCAACCAATTTTCCTGGACATAGGGCCATATTCCCAGAAAATTGGTTTCAATGTGCTGCATTACGGCCTTAAATGTTAAAAGACTCGCAGTTCTCACAGCCTTCTTGACAAAAAACATAGCTATGTCAGCCACCTCTTTGGTATACAGTCGCGTGACCTTGCTTCTGAAGGCCTGCAGAACATGGAAAGAACATAATAAAATAGATATTTCAATTTCAGGAAAAATTCTTCGCCATGCTCTTATTTCCCGAGCATCCTTGTCAAGGAAAACCGTGCGCAGAGCCCATAATTTCCTAAACTTTCTAACTACCAATTCAATACTCTCGGGCCGTTTCACTCCATACAAACGCATAAAAACCCGGACCGCGCATGACCATGCTTATCGGTTATCGCTATGTGATGCAATAAAACCCATGGCGGTTAGTTCGGTAGGTGCCATCCATCTGCACCACCTTCGCATATTGAGCAAACATGCTATATAGGGCTGGCGTTGTGAAGCACATGGCCTCCATGCCTTCTTTACCATAGAGGTAATCAGAGAAAGAGCCACCCTTCATATTTTGAAGGGCCTCCGTCATACCCATGGCCGATGGGTCAGTGCGCAAAATGCGCCTGCGCATGTTCGCCAGGTCCTTCATTTTGTAATTTATACCAAAGGAATCTACAGACTTGTTTTTTATAAACAAGGCTTACTTCTCAAATAAAACTTCAACCGACCGGCAGAAGGCTTGATCTGCGTTATCATATTGAGCCGGCCTTGCCCTGCAGCTCCTTCAAATCGGCGGAATTTCGGATACGCGAAACCGACATCCGGTTACAGATGTGGTTGTGCACGAGGTAAACCAACTTTACATGTAGTTCACCGCCGAAATCCACGGCAAATAACCCCGCTTTGCATCCGAAATTTCAACGACCTGACATGTTATCATTTAAATGAGAAACATTTACTTAGTTTTCCGATTTGAATTTGTTCCAGAATATCTGCCTGCGTGGACGCACGCGAAGTAGATATATCTATATTTTATTCTACTGTACGCGGCGTGACTCTCAGGCAGTTTACAGCTGTGCGAGATTCTGAAATTGGAATTAGCTGCCTGAAAGTTCCAAAAAAGGTCACTTTGTGTTCACTTACCTTCTCATATTCTCTTATGTTTAGACATCAGTTCTGCATAGCTATTAAAAATTCCATTTTGCATTAGCCTCTTGAATTGCGAGCGTAACAATAAGGCTTGCTCCTGTGCTATAGCATGTTAGGAAGTGGCCACCAGACTAACTTTTTTGGGGATGAAGGACTTTAGCGTACAAGTCCTGCAGTCATGCTCCTTTAAAAAGTTTTCCGGCCGTGTCAGCAGATTCATGGTTGTGGCACATTTTGAAGGCAGTAAACTTGATTCCGCCCTTCCTTTTATGGATGACATTGAAAAATGCGTCACAGCCAGGATACCTAGCAATATAAATAAAATACACTTATGAATGATCATATATTTTCGTAGGAGCCAAGGTACAAGCGTATTTGCGGCTAGCATAAACAAACTTTTCAGCGTAAACAGATATCACTAGATATTTATGACAGCTCCTCACCTTGAAGTAATAACCCGTTGTCTAAAACTAGATTTATGTCAATATCGCTTTTTTTGATTAAACTTCTTAATGGCTTCCCGAGGTCCCTCAGTGACTGAAAGTATCGGCCAAGCAGAATTTCGAGGAACTTTATCTCGACAACAGAAATGGATGCCATCATATCGCCCGTGAAATTGTTCGAAAACTGCGCTACACAAGCGTTTATAGCGCCAAATCACCCAATCACGTGATATAGCGCGAACGCTTTCATCAGCAGTTTCGCATTCGGTACTAACGACTCACTCGCCTCTTCCATACAATAAAACTAACCCAATACCGTTATCAACAGACGGCCCTTTTGCATCCTTCGAGGGAATATAGAAGTTCACGCTCTGTCTCGTTTTACCCACCATTTATCCCGGCACTACCAAATCAACGAGGATCAGATTCAATACTTATTCCTTTCAATTCGCGCCTGTTACATATATCTAAACTTCGTCTTCAATAGTGCTCTGCAATGTTCTCCCTCTCTGAACAAGGCTCGCTACGCGACAGCTTTTCTCCAAGATCTTCCGTGAAGACTACAAACGGCTAAGTCATTTTTTTATCCTTAACTTCATACTTTTAAATTGATTCATCCGTAAAAATTTTCTGAAAATATACGGCACTATTCTAGAGCAGATTGAAAAGTTAAGAAACCACCAGCAATGAGCCATTCAATCATGGAGCACGCATCTTAAAATCACCGACCCCGGGATTCCAACCCATGACCTCTTGCAACCAATTTATTTATTGCCAGTTTACAAGCAAGTTCAAAAGAGCTATGCAGTAGAGGGTCGAGCTGACAGGGGGAAAAACTCCTGATCGTTCTTTCAAGTGTTTTCAGGAGAAAAAACTGCATCTTATTGAGGGATTAAAGTTCAGGACAGGGAAGCGTTGAAACAGGTGCACGGTGAAGTACTTCCCATTTCAGAGTTATGGATCCGGTATTCTGAACCAGCCGGTATATCGGCGAACGGCTGTTCACTGTCGACTGAGGAATAAGCCGATAAAGGTCTGCAGAGCCAGCAATATTGCCCTCAGCATGAAGTCAGGCACAGGATTCAGAGTCCGTGAACGCCATCCGAACGGAAGAGAGCTTCCACAGAGTCAGCACCCATACTTTTTGGAAGGTGTCCTGAATGTAGAAAACTAGTGACAGCTCTCGTAAACAAGGGATAGCTTTGCTGAATTTTGATACTTCTGGGTAGTTTATTCCAGATTGCTATAGCTTTTACCGAAAAAAACTGACGTTATCTAACGGTGCGTGCCAAAGGAAGAAATAAAAATACATCTCGATGACTGGTGCGCCAACAGTGGTCGAGCTGCCTCAGAGAGGTAAGGGGGTTAAAGGTACAACTGTTTGAAAGTTTAAACAGTAAAAATGGTCCTTTCTGTAATCTTCGAAGCCACGAAGGGTCGAGGCATGTAAGCTCACAGCGTTGTTGGTAGTACAAGTTTCTGTGTTCTGAAAAGAAAACTCTTTTTGTAAAGAAGTGCTGGACTGATTCTTTCTTCTTCCATTCACAAGCGTTTAGAAGGCTGAATAGAATCGAGCAGTATTCCAGGCGAGGTCTGACATACATCTTATAAAGGCTGATTCTAATATTGACAGTTTTGAAATTTCTGAGAATAAACCAAATAGTTTGGCGTTACCGACTGCGCTATAAGCGCATGGCTTATGACTGACCAACCTAAGCCACGCAACAGCAACTGAGAATGATTTGTAATGCATTAACAGTCTCTTACGAAAAACTACCCCTACGATCATTAGACTGCATAGCAATTAAGCACAGTGGACTCAGGGAGATACAACAGGAAACCAGTACCAGTTTACTGGCATCAGTCACAGTCTAAAAGGACGCGTCCACAAAAGCCGTATTACAGGGATTTGATTTGGTGCATTCACAACTGCAGCATGAGTGCCTGGCTCGTAGGGGATCAAGGTTATCGTTTAAGTGCGAAACGTCAACTGATAACAACATTAATTCATTAACAGTCTCTTGCGAAAAAATACCGACGAAATCATTAGACTCCAGGGTGATTATTCACAGTGGACTCCAGGAGACTCAAAAGGGAAATAGGACTTAGAGTACTGACATCAGACAATGATAACTCTGCAAAATGAGACGGAATCCACAGCAGCCTATCGTTGTGTTAATTGTGAGGACCTTAATCAGCGAGTCCGGATACTCGAAGAGAAGCAAGGCCTACTGACTGACATCATTGTGGCTATTCTAGAGGAGAGCAAAAGGAAACCCCTTCATATTCCGTCAACCTCCCAACCTACAAGCAACAACTACCCACTCAGGAAGAGGAAGCGAGCTACGTCTCCAGGGAAAACTCTAGACAAACCACTTCTGCTGATTAACAAGGCATTTGACGTTAATGCAACAATATTGAGTGAAGTTTTATTACCTGCTATGGCAAATAAACCTACCAAATAACAAAACACTACTGAAGGAACAGCCACAATGAACCTAAAAAACCTTTAAGATACCACAAGAAGGGCTTGCCATTAATTGTGAAAGGGGAAGTCATCACTCCTTTCCATCGCAAGGACAACTCAGTAAGGGACGTCATTCAAAAGCCATTTTTATGGAAGTGAACATGGCAGCTCTGTGTATAGCACAGTAAAACAGGGCAACGACGTCGAAAGTTCCCAGTCCACAACCAATGTGTAATACAACAATTTTAACACGTACGGCGATAGCGTACTCTACCAGAATATAATTCCTCCTGACTTCGAAACTCCGTCAGCGAATAAGAGCATCAAGTTACCAAACAAGCATCATGACTTCAAAAGAAAGGAGCTCCTGAGTCAACTTCTTCGATAGGAAATAAAAGAATAGAACATGACTTGAATATGTTCCGAACATATTCAAATGCCATCGTTCAAGATGGAGAATACGTTACCATGCACAAAGCCTTCCGCCTAGGGAAAGCGAAGGCTTCTCATGAACTTTTATCACCATGGTCTCTTAAAATCATTATCGAAAATGAAGTGCAGGCCTCACGCCGCATAGAACGGAGAACGGCTCACCGTAAATCATATAAAGATGTGTGTTTTAAGATGGATTACGAACCAGCAGAAAGACGCAAAAAGAGAGAGCTGAAGACCAAACAGAAGAGGACGACCGAAAAGGGAAAAAATTATTCCAAATATGGGACAAGAAAATCCTAGTGATGAAGGGGTCCTTCCTGTGACAGAATCCTTATTTCATCAGGGCCGGCCCTTGACGAGAAGACGGACAACAAAGTTGATGCACTCAAATGTCCAGAGCCTTTTCAAAAAAATGATGGAGCTACAGACGTTTTTTGATAAAAAACAGATATAATTGCCCTGACAGAAACGTGGCTCTCAGAAGAAACTCGAGAACACGAAGTATCCTTCCGTGGTCATCAACACTTTAGAAGAGAGAAGAGAATCCGCGAAGGAGGAATCATTGTTTATGTTAGCTGTAATATAACTGCGCTTTCCGAGGTACATCCCATTACAGCAGAAGTTGAAGTTTTATCTTTAACTCTTACAACTAAGTGCACCTGGCCACTGGCATTCACAGTTGCATACCGTCCCCAAACCAGAATGTCGAACGCGATGTCATTCTCCTAACGGAGCTGACCAAGACTTGCTTGAACAAAGATATCCTTATCGTTGGAGATTTTAAAGCTCCTAATATTGACTATGAAACCTGGACTGTTTCAGGTCCAACGGATAGAATCGGTCATCGCTTGCATGAGATGACAGGTGAAAAATTACTCTTCCAGAATGTACCGTTTGGAGCACGAGATAGGGAAGGGCAACGCTCCAATTGTCTTGACCACGTTTTCACCCGAGACGAGGATAATGTGCTGGATTTACAAGATCTATCGCCAATGGGTGTTCCGACCACGTCGTACTGCTCTTTGAGTATTCCATTTTCTCACAATCTGACGCACTTAAGCTACTGGAAACAAACATCTGGAAGGGAGGTTGTTCCAGCATGCGCACGCAAATCTCACCAATACTGTGGACAAACACATTACGGGGAATTGTGGACGAATGCTGGAGAACCTTCAGCTCGTTCGTTAAAATAATAATTAATCTTAATTGTCCCCTAAAAAGAAAGAAAACAAACAATCGTCCGTTGTGAATTAACCGCAAACTTCAGATCTCATTTAAAAAAGAAATAAATTATGGAAGCGGTTTCGACTAACGGGGAGTTTCGAACAGTTGCAGGAATACAAAACGACAACAGGGTGTCTGTAAGCGTGAGGCAAACCAACTCCGAAGATACTTTGAGCTTATCATACTACAGAACTCTTTGGAGCATCCCAAGATCCTATACGGTTACATACGCAATAACCAGACAAATCGTGACCCAATTCCAGCGCTGCGGTCCCAAAACGGAGTACTGTAAACGGATGACCAAACGAAAGCCGCAATCCTCTCTAGCTTCTTTCAGTCGGTATTCACTCATAAACCAGATCCCCTCCGATCCCCTAACCAGGGCATCTACAACATTCAAAAACGTTTGCATTAGAATATAATCCTTACTTCTCGCGCACCTTAGTAAGGTTAGAATTACTCGGTCTGAAGCCTGCCAACTCACCGGCTCCGGATAGAATTCATCCGCATGCACTTCGAGAATCGGCTGATGTACTGTGTGAGCCGGTTTTGATGTTATTTCAAAAGTCCATGGAAGAGGGTGAACTACCGCGGGAATGGAAAACTTCCCTTATTTCCTCGATCCACGAAGGAGGGGCAAATCTGGAGTCGGAAAATTAACGTCCCATTAATCTTACCTGCATTTTGTGCAAGGTCATGGAAAAATTTATTAAGAGACATATAATGAAGTGTCTGGAGTAGAAGAACATATTATGTGCTGCCCAGTATGGCTTTCACCCTGGTCACTCATGTCTTACGAGTGGCCTTTACTCGCAGGGAATATGGACAAAAGCCGTAGACCAAGGCCGTACAATTTATGTCATTTTCTTTGACTTCAAAGAAGGCGTTTGATAGTGTACCTTATCGGCGACTGCTACATAAACTTTTGCAATGTGGTATCCATGGTAACGTCTTTAAATTGATCAAAAGTTTCCTGTCATGCAGACCGCAAAAAGTACTTGTTGGCACCACTGAATCCGAGTGGGTTCCAGTAGAAAGTGGTGTTCCGCAGGGTTCAGTCTTAGGTCCTCTTCTGTTTCTAATTTATATAAACGACTGCACTGATAATCGTGACTGTGATGCCATCCTGTTTGCAGATGATATGAAAATCTGTAAAAACATCAGCTCTATTGACGACGCGCAGAAACTACAAGAAAACCTTGAAAAATTGGCTGTCTGGTCCAGCAAGTGGATTCTAACGTTTAATATACCCAAATGTGTAGTCTAACGCTTATGCGCAGGTCGATTTTCGAAAACTAAGTGACATCTTAAATATTGAACGTATCTCTACGTTTCTTGCTGACATTATTGGCTTAATTGTTTATGAAAGTTTTGCATTTCTAACCTTTAATCAAATGCGCATACCTGTGTTGTTTGTCTTTAAAAATAGGAGGAACTATCCAGTCTCATAGTGTTCACCCGTCATAGCCTCATTTCTCGTTCTCATCTTTGAACGGATTTCTTCGTTTCTTTCTTCATTTAATGGCTAAAGTGTTGATAAATGTTTTTGTATTTCTAACCTTTAAACAACTACATATACCTGTGATTGTTGTATTTTACAATAGGTGAAAATATTCAGTTTCACACAACTTCACCCGACGTAGCCTCACTTGCCGTCCTTAAAAATCCACGTACAAAAGTAGAATAATAAAGCGTGAACATCGAATTTAAGTTGAAATTTTATAAACTATCAATTTCCAACAATAAGTTGGTTGCAGTAACCATTTTTATTGCCAACATATCAACCAGTTAGAGATCTATATCAGCATGATTTTTTTAACCTGCGTATCCTGCGTAGATTTTACTCATATTTTTGACAAAAGATGAAACCAACAACTAAACCTCAGCGTAAACTACCTGCCTCCGAACCCAAGCGTTGCTTGATTACACATAGTAGTCTCAACATTGACTTAAATATGCAACCGATAGTTAAAGCTTAACAACTATATCTGTCCGCTTTACAGAACTGCAATGACTTCATGATGAAGTTTGGATCTATTTTATCAATACTCGGTAACCTGTTTGATGGTAACATATCCGATGTTCCCTCTCAGGATTGCAGATGTCTCGACTCGCTTGTTCACTTGATTGCCAGCGAGTCTTTTGACAGACAGAAACGTAATAATAATTTTTTTCCTAAAAAATGCTCCCATACGCAGACGTCTAATTGACGTTGCTATGGTCTTTTGTACTCGGGTGGTTTTAACTACAAAAATAGTGGAAGAAAACGCCTCTCTTTGCGTAGCAAGAATCCTCCTACCTTAGTTAAATTTCTTTCAACAATTGAGGTGGAATCAATCTTTGGTCAACGAGGTCACACTTCTCGCCAGCCCCTCACTGTTTATCTTATTTTCTGTCGAGTTCATTAGCACACTCTTTTCTTCAATATTGCTGCTCAGTGGTTCTTTTCGGTCAGTTGAGAGTAAATTGAGTAACTATGGTAAGTTTATGTTCGATGAAATCGGAAAAGGTGGAAAAATGTGGCATGGATCATTATTTTTTGAGTATATACTATTTTTTTGTGTCTGCATTGGGCCCGGGCGTGGCCGAGCTGTAAAGAGCGTCTGATGCTAATCGATAGGTTAGTGGTTCGGATCGTGGCCGCGGCAGAGAATACTTTTCTGGGGTATTCGGGTCGTGAACATTTGCATGGCCAAATGCCAGAAAGATCTCTACGAGAATGTAAAAATTTTTAAAAGCAACTGAAATTATTAAGCGACTAATTTACTGAGACAAATCGAAGCATTTTTCCGAACCAAATTCAGCATCGAATGTTAATATGAATCAAAGTATCACTCAGCCATTGAATCGAGTTTAACATTAGTTCTCCATTCCTTTCTTATGTCCGACCGCTTTGCTGGCGAGAGAATATTTTCTGAAGCCCGTATGAGGCGGTTTTTGCAGATATCCGAAGGAAGCTGAGTTAGTTAATTTGTTAAGATTCCGATAGCGATTGTTGTGTACCTGACGATCACAATGTCTCTTTACACTTATAGGCTGAGCCTTGTAAACACTGACAATATGTGTTGATATGTCAACTTATTTCGTTGAGTCCTGACTACGGGCTCAGATTATTGGCAAATTATTCGTGTAAATTTTTCAGTTTACGTGCATTCAAAAAGGTGCTAGTGTACTGTAGAAATGACTTCATAACCGTAGTTCAGACAAACAAGGCAGCTAAAAAGATCAGGATATCAAAGACAAATACGTAGAGGAGTATATAGTTACCAAATATTTCCTCGTAAATGGAGAGCAAACAAAAATGGTGGCTTTAATTTAAAAGCTCTCTGACTGTTTCTCCAGCGTATCTTCTTCGTTTAGTGGATTTCCTTTAAGTTAGTACTGGTGTTTGAGGAAACGTCTTGTCCTAGACAAATAAATAAACTGTATATTTAAGGCCCAGAGTGCTCCATCATTACAAACTTAATATTACGGTATAAATAAATACAAAGAGGATAATTGCTGCATTATGTGAACAGCTATATGAACAGCAGAAATGAGTAGTATGGTAGGCATATCCGATTCAGAACGATTCGCAATTTTATAAACAATCGTCAAATATCTTTGGAATATACGGTGAACTAGGAAAGAAGCAGTGAAAAAATCCTACGATTGAATCGGGGCGGAGTTCAGTGAGCCGCCAATATAAAAAAAAAACTCGGAGAAAAAATCTGCTTCTCTAAAAATTACTAGTTAGATTTGATGGGATTGGGACGATGCAATGGGATAGTAATGTGATGTTGCTGACAACGTATTAGGGTTTGGAACGCTCCTTGTCGGGTGAGAGATAATATAACAGCCAGAGCTACAGCTTATAACCACCAGGGAGCTGAGAGAGGAGGAACTCATCGTAGACAACAGGGTCGAAACATAGAAAGGAAATTAGAGGTCATGAGATCATCATCGAGATGTGACATTGCTGACTGCATAATCCACCAACAAGATCGCGAAAACATCAAAACCCGTCATGATCATCAACAGATCCCGGAAACTATCGTCAGGGTTGCAAAATCGGAGGAAAATATCAAGGTTGTCAAAAGTTGGCGATGATAGTTGAAAAGGAAACAGACAATAAGGACTTAATATCTTCCGAAGTTAAATGTTTGCGTAATTTGGTTTTAAAAACCACTAATGTAGACGACAACCTAATTTCGAGTGGAAGATTATTCCAGATAAAAGCATATTTGTAGGCAAAAAACGGAGAACGGTTAGTTTTGGAGCTAAGGGGTGGTGAAATGATCATGGAGGGATTGCGAGTCGCATAGGGTCGATCTACTGGAGTAAGAGAGCTAATTCGTGGGAGCTTTGGACTAGAGTTAACGCGAAACAGGAAGCAGAGACCGGCTTCGAGTCTTCAACCAATCAGAAATTTAATGTTTGCTAACTGGCATCTATCCGTAAAAGAGATAGTGGATCCAGGAAGAGAAAATAGTCTTCGAGTAAAAATTCTCTGAACTTTTGCAATCTTACTGCGGCCAGAGGTGATCATCAGCCCAAAGAGCGCACAAGAGTATTCTTGGATAGGAAAAGCAAACATGTGGTACAGTCTTAACTTATTTTCGGAAGGAAGAAATTTAGTGATATAAAACCACATATCTGTGCAGCCTTTGCAGAAATTCGATCTACGTGAGGCGATAATGCTAGGTTATTCATGTAACTTAGAACTTAATCTCATATGCTTGATCGTTCTAAAAGTGTACTATTTTGAAATACCAGTGGCCCAGGAAGCTTGGCGGGGCCAAAACACATGAAAATACTCTTGGATGGAGAAAATTTCATCTGCCAACTAGAGCTCTATAGTGGAAGCATAAGTAGATCGGCGTAGAGTTTATCACCGCAACTATTTGCCATATCGTTACAAAATGAGTAAATGCGCTTAGGATCCTTTGTCTAAACTAACTTTTTGAATTTTTGAGTACATTTGCAATTTCGTTTATGTACAGACTCAAGAAGCGGGGACCTAGAACCGTTTCTTGATAAACGGCACTCGTGATCGTCATTGTGATCGTCAGGTACACAACAATCGCTATCGGAATCTTAACAAATTAACTAACTCAGCTTCCTTCGGATATCTGCAAAAACTGCCTCATACGGGCTTCAGAAAATATTCTCTCGCCAGCAAAGCGGTCGGACATAAGAAAGGAATGGAGAACTAATGTTAAACTCGATTCAATGGCTGAGTGATACTTTGATTCATATTAACATTCGATACTGAATTTGGTTCGGAAAAATGCTTCAATTTGTCTCAGTAAATTAGTCGCTTAATAATTTAAGTTGCTTGTTAAAAAGTTTTTACATTCTCGTAGAGATCTTTCTGGCATTGGCCATGCAAATGTTCACGACCCGAATACCCCAGAAAAGTATTCTCCGCGGCGGCCACGATCCGAACCATTTACCTGTCGATTAGCAACAGACGCTCTTTACAGCTCAGCCACGCCCGGGCCCCATGCAGACAAAAAAATAGTGTATACTCAAAAAATGATGATCCGTCCCACATGTTTCAACCTTTTCCGATTTCATCGGACATAAACTTACCATAATTACTCAATTTAATCTCAACTGACCGAAAAGAACCACTGAGCAGCAATATTGAAGAAAAGAGGGTGCTAATGAACTCGACAGAAAGTAAGATAAACAGTGAGGGGCTGGCGATAAGTGCGACCTCGTTGACCAAAAATTGATTCCACCTCAATTGTTGAAAGAAATTTAACTAAGATAGGAGGATTCTTGCTACGCAAAGAGAGGCGTTTTCTTCCACTATTTTGTAGTTAAAACCACCCGAGTACAAAAAGACCATAGCAACGTCAATTAGACGTCTGCGTATGGGAGCATCTTTTAGGAAAAAAATTATTATAACGTTTCTGTCTGTCAAAAGACTCGCTGGCAATCAAGTGAACAAGCGAGTCGAGACGTCTGCAATTCTGAGAGGGAACATCGGATATGTTACCATCAAACAGGTTACCGAGTATTGATAAAATAGATCCAAACTTCATCATGAAGTCATTGCAGTTCTGTAAAGCGGACAGATATAGTTGTTAAGCTTTAACTATCGGTTGCATATTTAAGTCAATGTTGAGACTACTATGTGTAATCAAGCAACGCTTGGGTTCGGAGGCAGGTAGTTTACGCTGAGGTTTAGTTGTTGGTTTCATATTTTGTCAAAAATATGAGTAAAATCTACGCAGGATACGCAGGTTAAAAAAAATCATGCTGATATAGATCTCTAACTGGTTGATATGTTGGCAATAAAAATGGTTACTGCAAACAACTTATTGTTGGAAATTGATAGTTTATAAAATTTCAACTTAAATTCGATGTTCACGCTTTATTATTCTACTTTTGTACGTGGATGTTTAAGGACGGCAAGTGAGGCTACGTCGGGTGAAGTAGTGTGAAACTGAATATTTTCACCTATTGTAAAATACAACAATCACAGGTATATGTAGTTGTTTAAAGGTAAGAAATACAAAACATTTATCAACACTTTAGCCAATAAATGTAGAAAGAAACGAAGAAATCCGTTCAAAGATGAGAACGAGAAATGAGGCTATGACGGGTGAACACTATGAGACTGGATAGTTCCACCTATTTTTAAAGACAAACAACACAGAAATGCGCATTTGATTAAAGGTTAGAAATGCAAAACTTTCATAAAAAATTAAGCCAATAATGTCAGCAAGAAACGTAGAGATACGTTCAATATTTAAGATGTCACTTAGTTTTCGAAAATCGACCTGCGCATAAGCGTTAGACTACACATTTGGGTATATTAAACGTTAGAATCCACTTGCTGGACCAGACAGCCAATTTTTCAAGGTTTTCTTGTAGTTTCTGCGCGTCGTCAACAGAGCTGATGGTTTTACAGATTTTCATATCATCTGCAAACAGGATGGCATCACAGTCACGATTATCAGTGCAGTCGTTTATATAAATTAGAAACAGAAGAGGACCTAAGACTGAACCCTGTGGAACACCACTTTCTACTGGAACCCACTCGGATTCAGTGGTGCCAACAAGTACCTTTTGCGGTCTGCATGACAGGAAACTTTTGATCCATTTAAAGACGTTACCATGGATACCACATTGCAAAAGTTTATGTAGCAGTCGCCGATAAGGTACACTATCAAACGCCTTCTTGAAGTCAAAGAAAATGACATAAATTGTACGGCCTTGGTCTACGGCTTTTGTTTATATTCCCTGCGAGTAAAGGCCACTCGTAAGACATGAGTGACCAGGGTGAAAGCCATACTGGGCAGCACATAATATGTTCTTCTACTCCAGACACTTCATTATATGTCTCTTAATAAATTTTTCCATGACCTTGCACAAAAAGCAGGTAAGATTAATGGGACGTTAATTTTCCGACTCCAGATTTGCCCCTCCTTCGTGGATCGAGGAAAAAAGGGAGGTTTTTCATTCCCGCGGTAGTTCACCCTCTTCCATGGACTTTTGAAATAACATCAAAACCGGCTCACACAGTACATCAGCCGATTCTCGAAGTGCATGCGGATGAATTCTATCCGGAGCCGGTGAGTTGGCAGGCTTCAGACCGAGTAATTCTAACCTTACTAAGGTGCGCGAGAAGTAAGGATTATTTTCTCATGCAAACGTTTCCGAATGTTGTAGATGCCCTGGTTAGGGGATCGGAGGGGATCTGGTTTATGAGTGAATACCGACTGAAAGAAGCTAGAGAGGATTGCGGCTTTCGTTTGGTCATCCGTTTACAGTACTCCGTTTTGGGACCGCAGCGCTGGAATTGGGTCACGATTTGTCTGGTTATTGCGTATGTAACCGTATAGGATCTTGGGATGCTCCAAAGAGTTCTGTAGTATGATAAGCTCAAAGTATCTTCGGAGTTGGTTTGCCTCACGCTTACAGACACCCTGTTGTCGTTTGTATTCCTGCAACTGTTCGAAACTCCCCGTTAGTCGAAACCGCTTCCATAATTTATTTCTTTTTTTAAAGGAGATCTGAAGTTTGCGGTTAATTCACAACGGACGATTGTTTGTTTTCTTTCTTTTTAGGGGACAATTAAGATTAATAATTATTTTAACGAACGAGCTGAAGGTTCTCCAGCATTCGTCCACAATTCCCCGTAATGTGTTTGTCCACAGTATTGGTGAGATTTGCGTGCGCATGCTGGAACAACCTCCCTTCCAGATGTTTGTTTCCAGTAGCTTAAGTGCGTCAGATTGTGAGAAAATGGAATACTCAAAGAGCAGTACGACGTGGTCGGAACACCCATTGGCGATAGATCTTGTAAATCCAGCACATTATCCTCGTCTCGGGTGAAAACGAGGTCAAGACAATTGGAGCGTTGCCCTTCCCTATCTCGTGCTCCAAACGGTACATTCTGGAAGAGTAATTTTTCGCCTGTCATCTCATGCAAGCGATGACCGATTTCATCCGTTGGACCCGAAACAGTCCAAGATTCCCAGTCAATATTAGGAGCGTTAAAATCTCCAACGATAAGGATATCTTTTGTTCAAGCAAGTCTTGGTCAGCTCCGTTAGGAGAATGACATCGCGCTCGACATTCTGGTTTGGGGGACGGTATGCAACTGTGAATGCCAGTGGCCAGGTGCACTTAGTTGTAAGAGTTAAAGATAAAACTTCAACTTCTGCTGTAATGGGATGTACCTCGGAAAGCGCAGTTATATTACAGCTAACATAAACAATGATTCCTCCTTCGCGGATTCTCTTCTCTCTTCTAAAGTGTTGATGACCACGGAAGGATACTTCGTGTTCTCGAGTTTCTTCTGAGAGCCACGTTTCTGTCAGGGCAATTATATCTGTTTTTTATCAAAAAACGTCTGTAGCTCCATCATTTTTTTGAAAAGGCTCTGGACATTTGAGTGCATCAACTTTGTTGTCCGTCTTCTCGTCAAGGGCCGGCCCTGATGAAATAAGGATTCTGTCACAGGAAGGACCCCTTCATCACTAGGATTTTCTTGTCCCATATTTGGAATAATTTTTTCCCTTTTCGGTCGTCCTCTTCTGTTTGGTCTTCAGCTCTCTCTTTTGCGTCTTTCTGCTGGTTCGTAATCCGGCTGAAAAAAGCACATCTTTATATGAGTTACGGAGAGCCATTCTCCATTCTATAAGGCGTGAGGCCTGCACTTCATTCGCGATAAGGATTTTAGGAGGCCGTGGTGATAAATGTTCATGAGAAACATTGGCTTTCCCTAGACGGAAGGCCTTGTGCATGGTAACGTATTCTCCATCTTGAACGATGGTATTTGAATATGTTCGGAACATATTCAAGTCATGTGCGTTTCCTTTTTTCGGCATATGTGATAACCATCGGAATTTAATATCTGAATTAATTTTTAGGAATGCATGCTTCACCACCTTGAAGTTTGATATGAATATTTTGATGTCGGGTGTGATAATTTATCAGCAATGACATTGTCGCTGCCCCGCACGTTGTGGATATAAGCACCTAAATGTGAAACAGAGTTTAGATGACACATTTTTCTGGGGGATCACCTATCTGTTTTGGCCTAAAGGACATAAGTAAAAGGTACGTGTTCAGTATGAATCAGAAAATCTCTTACCTCTGAAAAGCGTTGGAAAAGGTGAAAAATCCTAGTGGGTACTAAATAGCTCACAAGAGAACGTTCTCCAATGACTTTGCGCTTTTTCTAGCTGCTGTAAAAGAAATCGAATGGCCGCAACTGTTAATTCACTTGTTGATGAAGACTGCGTCAACAGCACTGCTGGAAGCGTTAGTGGTCAAAATCAACTGTGTAGAGGTATCAGAGCTGAGATGGAGAAGCACGGTGGCAGCATCGAGGGCCCATTTGGCTGCCTCAAAAGCTAAGTGATCTGCCGGTAAAAGTGCAATCGGCTTTGCCTTAGACTTCAAAATAGCAGTCAAGGGAGCTATTGGTGCCACACAGTTGGGAATGATCTGTCGGTAGTAATATATATGACCAATGAAGCGTCGCAGTTGTGTAAGTGTCTTGAGAGTTGGGAAGGACAAGACGCCTCGGACTTTCCTGAAAGTGGTGTGATTACATGCTGATCGATGTGATGACCAAGGAAATCGAGAGAAGTAACGCTAAGGTGAGAGTAGTCGACGTTTAGTTGCAAGCCATGTTGCTGAAAGCTTGGCATGTTTCTCTGGCGAAGAGCTCACGAGTATTTCGTCGACGTAGACAGGCGTAAATGAGCGAATTTTCAAGGCCTTGTGGAATGAATGATGGGAGGATTTGGTTTGGGTTGCGAAAACCAAAAGGCATGTGAAGGAATTCAAACAGACCGAATAGCCTTATGATAGCGGTCTAAATGATGTCTTCCTCAGTGACCGGTATCTGATGCTATGCTCTTACGATATCTATCTTGGGAAAAATGGTTGTTTCAGCCAGTATTTGAGTGACTTCATGCAAATGGGGAATGGAATATTGATCGGGGACAGCAGATCTTTTCAGGGCACGATAATCACCACACGGTCTCCAATCGTCAGCCGATTTCTTGTGAAGCATATGTAGTGAAAGGCCCGTGGGCTGGAAGAAGGACGAATGATCCCCAAACTCGCCATGTGTTCGAATTATTTTTTATTTTTTAGAATTTATTTGGTTTGCAACGGTAAGGCACTGTCTAACCAAACATTAGTAACGAAATAAATTTATGACAATGTGTGCAGATAAAATGTACAAATACTTTAAAATGTAGACAGAACTTGTCCTGCTAGGTCAAAAGTTAGCGATGTTTTGAACTTACTGGTGAACTAGAAAACATTAGCAGTGAAAAAAAACTCCTACCTTAAAAATGAAGGCAGAGTTAAATAGGCCTTCATTTTCGAACAGAAGGTAGGAGAAAAAAACTGCTAAGGAAGTTAAGGTCAGGTGGCAGAGTAGGGTAATACTGCAGTAGCATTTCAGAATGAGATACTTAAACGTCGAGATGATGCGTTTTTGATCACTTAGGCGTATGAAACCAAATCTAACGAAAATGCGTCAATAAACTTAAGTCCTCAGCATCTTAGGATCCAGGATTGAATTCTGATTATGGTAAGTAACCAACGAAACGGCCACCGAATGTGTACGTCCGAATGACTTCATCGTTTGGATGACTGGTGATATAAGGAGACATCATGGTTCATTGGGGACTCGAGGTAGCGAAAAACATAGTTTCAAGAGGGTCACTTAAATTCCCGATGGTCCTTTCTCCGACTCATGGGGAAAGCTACTGGGAAAAGATGAGGAAAATAAAAATTTAATAGAATCAGTGTTAAGATATATGTGCAGTCTTCGCTTGAATGCAGATCGACTAGTTAACGACCTAATTTCAATTGGCAAGTTATTCCAAAGAAAACTTTACCTAGAAGCAAAGAAGAGAGAGCGTTTACACGTGGAGGGTGCAGGGGGAGGTATAATTAGTGCAGAATTTCTTAGGTTATAAGGAAGACTAACGGGGGTAATGACAGAAAGCTTTGGGAGAGTTGAACTATTATTAAGTCGAAAAAGGAGACAAAAGCCTGCTTCAAGTCTCCTGACCCAAAGAAATTTAAGCTTCGTTAGCTATCATCTTGTTGAGTAGGAAGTAGTTGAAAGAGTCGGAAACAGGAGTTTTTTGTGAAATTTCTTTTGACATTTTAATTTTTGAACGGCTAGATTCGTTCATTAAACCGAAGAAAAGGACAGCAAAATTCAACAATGGGAAGTACAAAACATACGATAAAGTCTTAATTTAATTTCAGGAAGGTAGAAATTATAAGAAATAAAGCCGCAAATCTGAGCAGCTTTGACCGTACTTCTATCGGCATGAGGCTAAAGATCTAATTTATTGGTGTAGCTTAAGCCCAAGTCCTTGATGGAGGAACATTCAATCATAGGGCAACCTTCAAAAATAAGAGGTTGCGGCAGCCTTACAGGCTCAAAACTCATGTAGAGTTACTTAGAAGTTGAGAACTCCATTGGCCATGTGGAGCTTTACGCCAAAAGAGCGTCTTAGTCCGAATGAATTTGTTCTAGGTATCATTCGGTCGTAGAAATAGAGAATGAATACACGCATTTGAGGTCATCAGCATTAATAAAAGATTGAATGTTAAACTATCGATGAAATATCATTTATATAGAGTAAGAACAAAAAGGACCTAATACGGTACCTTGAAGGACACCACTAACAATCGGGGTATCACTTGAGTATGAGGACCCCACTAAAACCTTTTGTTTTCGATCATATAGGTATGATCAAATAAAGTCAGTAAGGGGACTACGAAATCTTATAGCTTCTAGTTTAGCTAGAATTCGTCTATGAGGCACTTTATCGAATGTCTTACTAAGATCAAAATAGATAACTACTGCAGATAGATAATCATTACGAGGAGAGGTAAGTAGATGTAGAAAATACATGTAGCAGGTTTCACAAGAGGGGTCCAGTAAAAAGCCGAGTGAGGAAAGGTTGATAATTTGAGCATTAAAGCATTCCTGATCGGCAAAAAGTCTGAAGACAGCCTAGGAACGCCGCGACCGCGACCGCTGAAAATAATGCTAGAGAGCAAAGACCAAATCAAGGCGATCCTATCCAAAAACTAACCTACGTCACTCGCATAAAGAGGTTTTTTCAACCGGACTACTCCCCTGCGGAAAGGCTGAAACGCCGGGAACTTGTCTTGGAACTACAATCAAGACTGAAGGCTGGCGAACACAATCTGGCTATTTTCAAGGGGAAGGTAGTTCAAAAAGAATACGAATTTTCCATTGAACCAACCGATTGTTCTGAGGGACAACGGCAGCCACCTCACTAACGCCAAAACCATCAGGGGAACCAATTGCCCAAAGAGATGTCAGAACTGATTCCGTAACGCCCAGCGTACTCACTAAAGAAACCAGAGTTACCGAAAATCATCACGAAACGGAAAAAGACATACGAACTTGACGTTAGAGGAGACGCAGTTGGGCCCATAAAAATTGACAAACGCAACAAATTTGGTTGGCGCAAAAATTGAAGTGCTTGTATACAAATGCGCAAAGCCTTTTATCAAAAACTTGATGAGTTAAAAAATTTTCCCTTGCCGAAGTATCTCCGGATGTGATAGCAGTAACCGAAACCTGGCTGTCGGGCAGTATTCTAGATAGCGAAATAACATTGTCTGGGTACCAAATATATCGGAGGGACAGAGAAAACCGACAGGGTGGTGGAATAATTGTGTATTTGAAAGACGTGCTAATAGTGTCTGACAAGACGAGCAAGTTTGCGTGCAGCACTGAAGCCATATGGTTGAACATCAAGGCTCTTGGCTCTCCATGTCTAGATGTCCTCATTGTCTATCGGCCACCAGAACACGTGAAGGACAAAGGGCTAACTGTCTTGACCTGGTTTTCACGAAAACATCAGGCAGCATTGACGAGATTATTTCAATGCCTCCGCTCGGTCGTAGTGATCACGTGGTGCTTATATGTGACTACTCCTTATTCTCCGTTGCCCCTGCTATAGAGGGAAAACGGCGTAACGTTTGGCGAGGAAACTTTCATCAGATGCGAGCAGATATAACACACATCAACTGGACCTCAATGTTTTCGAGCACCGTAAACGAAGATTGGGAGTCTTTCCGAAATGTTCTTCTGCAACTTATTGACAACCACTGCCCGCTAACGAGTGTCCATCACAGCAAGCGTCCTGGGTGGCTTGACAGCAACTTAAAAAGGGAAATAAACAGGAAGCACAAGTTGTGGAGAAAATATCGCGAGTCTAATCAAGTCGCCTATTTTAATAAGTATAAAACACAGAGAAACAAAATGAGAAGCCTTATTCTTAAAACGCGAAGAGAATTTGAGAAGACTTTGCTGCAAAAGGCAACGCAGAATCCAAAGTTAGTCTACAGTTACCTCCGTAGATGTACAAGGAATAAACATCAAATACCGCTGATTAAGACTGCCGTGGGCGTCGAAATTTCTGAAAACAGGGAAAAAGCCGAGTACTTTTCACAGTTCTACCGCTCAGTCTTCACTAACGAGGCAAGGTTCCTTCGTCCTCAGTGGATAACCCGCCGACTGCAAGCATTAGCCACATACTATTCTCAGAATTTCTGATCCAAAAGGAATTAAAAAGAACTAAAAAGAGTCGAAATCCCCAGGACCAGACGAGCTTCCACCCAATCTTCTGAAAGAACTCGCCAATTAACTTTCCGCACCTTTGTCAGTGCTCTTTCAAAAGTCCTTTGACTCCGGAACACTTCCTTTCGATTGGAAGCTGGCACATATAACTCCCTTGTACAAAAGCGGTAGCCGGGCGTCAGTGACAAACTACAGGCCCATAAGTTTAACATGCATCCTTGGCAAGATTATGGAAAGGATCATCAAGAGTGAATTGGTGAAATTCCTAGAGACTCATAATTTGTTATCAAGCTGTCAACATGGGTTCAGAAAGGTAAGATCATGCACAACGAATTTGCTGTATTCGATCCAGAGGTGGACCCAAGCACTTGAAGATAGACACGCGGTTCACATTGCCTTCATTGACTTTCAAAAGGCCTTCGATACTGTGCCGCACGAGAGACTGCTTTACAAGCTAGAAAGAATTGGAATCAGAGGTAACCTCCTCAAGTGGATCGAAAACTTCCTCGTGGGTCGGCGCCAGGTTGTGTGCATCGGCCAAGAGAGGTCAAGTTCTGCTGCGGTCGAGAGTGGGGTTCCTCAGGGTTCAGTACTAGGGCCAATACTGTTTTTAATATACGTGAACGATTGTGTCAGGAATCTCGACTGTGAAGCAGCAATGTTTGCCGACGACATTAAAATCTGGAATGTAATCCAGAGCCCTGCTGACGAAGATAAACTGCAGATCAACCTAACTCGGTTGGAGGAGTGGTCGAATCATTGGCTTTTGCGGTTCAACGTCGATAAGTGTACAATACTTCGCTTAGGCAACCCGTCTGGATCTGCCGAAAGTAGAAGTTACTTTCTCAACGGTGAAGCCTTAAAAGACGTGGAAACCCAAAAGGACCTTGGTGTGCTGATGACCACCACCTTAAAAACCATCGTCTCACTGCTCGAAAGTGGCGAAGAGGGAAATTTCGGTGTTGCATGCCATCAGAGAAGCCTTTTGGATTTCGATGAAGATCTTTTGCTAAGACCTTTGGAACATTCATTAGGCCACACTTGGAATATGCTATGCACGCCTGGAAACCCTGGACAGTTCAAGCTCAGAACTGCCTCGAAAGAGTTCAGCGGAAAGCCACCAAAACGGTTAGGAGTCAAAGCTCCTTGCCATATCCAACCCGCCTAATTGAATCCTAATCAGTTTCCTTTGAGTTATAGGCAAATGCGTGGTGATCTCCTGCAGACATTCAACATTTTGAAGGGATTGGATTGTTGCCTGGAATTCTCGGACTTCTTTGAATTTGCCACCACGACCCATCTCCGAGGTCACCCATTGAAACTGCGTGTCCAGCAGGCGAGACTGGATGTGCGCAAGTTCTCCTTCTCTGTCAGAGTGGTTAAACCATGGAATGCCCTCCCTGAAGACGTTGTGATGTCACCATCGCTGGAAAGCTTTAAAAGGAACCTTGACAGTTTTATGTTCCGCAACGAGCCTGAGCAATAAGGCATTTATCTTAACCCTCGAGAGTCGTGCACCACTTGTCAAATTTTATGCCCGCCTTTTGTACCTTGGCAACCCACACGGTTTCTCTGTATACCGCACTTAATTTTACGTTACAAATAGGGTACTCAAAGGCCCATGCCTATTTCCCTCAATAAATTGAATTGAATTGAATTGATTGTTTATGCAAAAATCCGTGATTTGTTTTGCAATTAGTTTTTCGAAGAGTTTAGCAAGAGAGGGCGTTTTATGAACACCGCGATAGTTATGAATGTCAGATCGGAAACCAGATTTAATAACTGGTATTATAATAGAAGTTTTCACAATAATCGGGGAAGAAACCATTTTCGAGAAATACTGAGATTAATTTGCTTAGTTAAGGTGGAAAATCCCTTAACTGTTTAAATAAGTGAGTTTGAAATGTTATCAGTTCCGGCCAAATTTGAATTTTGTAGGTGAGCTATTTCTTTTTGAATACGTGAAGGCGAGAAATTAATGGTTGTTAGAAGTGAATTTGAATTTGAAAACAAAGGAATTGAGGGAGTGGGGCTAGTTTAAGTGGTAAAATGGTTGGCAAAAAACGAATTTAACAATTCTGCTTTGCCCAAATTCTCTGTAACGATTTTATGTTACAGTCGAGCAAGGGCGGAGTTACACTCAGACGCTTAGTCGATGACCGAACATGGACGATTTGAGCAACAGATTTGGATGAATTGGCATCACTTAGTGCCCGAGACTCCCTACGCTTATCTCGAGCGAGCCTAATTTTTGATGCTAATTCGAATATTTGTGCAATCCTAAAGTGAACTGACAAAGAGCTTTTAGATGAATCTTTAAGTTGCTTTCGTAATTTTTTAAGTCTGTTTTGGAGAAAATGTGGAACAGTAGAAGAAGCTGTATTTTAATTAAAAATCTTAAACGGAATAAAAGCCTTGATTATTTCTGTGAGGCTCTGCAATAGTTCATGGTAAAGTTTGGATCGTTGATTGAAAATATGCTATGCCAATCTAGAGTTCTTACGAAATTATTTATTAATTCATGGTTTGTGTTACCAAAGTCGAGGTTATTGCATTTAACCTCAGGCTTCGTAAGAAGGGGGACTGGAAAACAACAGTGAATTAGCGCGTGATCACTTCTGAGTAGAACACGATGGAAATTCATAAAGAGAGGGCGGACATCATTTGTAAAAATTAAATCTTTAATGTTGTCATTTCTAGTAACTGATCTGACCAGTTGGGACATGTTTGAAAAGTTAATAGTATCGACCAATTTCTGAAGTTTTGGCGGAGAGGAATTTGCCTGCCAGTCAATGTCTGGCAGATTAAGATTGCCTACGATTGTTTAGACATCGAATTGAGTCAAATAGTTCACAGAGCTCGCTTTCATTACCAAAATAACACGGAGGATTTAGACATTACCGCTTTTTTATTGTGCAGGGGATGACGGAAGCAAAACATCCATTTCCAGAAAAGAACGAAGTGCTCAGCTGAAAAGGGAAATGTACAAAGGATGACTTAATATAAAGAAGGCAACCACTGCCACCTTTTTAAGCGTGGTCTTGTCGGTACAAATTGAAATTATCTATAGCAAGCGTCGAGTCAGTAATAAGAGAGTGAGCCCAGGATTTAGTGATGCACAGCACATTTGGATCAAGCTCAAAGCTTACTGTTCTAAGCTCAGCCATCTTATTTACAACTGATCTCGCATTGAGTGAAACGAAGCTGAGCGTATTCCTGAGCTGCAGGATACGCTCATCAGTATTTTTAAAAAAGGAACATTTGGTGGCGGAGAAGAAAACTGGAAAAAAGAAACGAATGGTTGGAAACAAAATTGCTCTGGTCTACAATTTGTCGAAATGTTACTGTTAAAGGAACTGAGATTACTGTACAACGGCATATTTGGATGAATACCTTGGAAGGGAACGCTATATTGTGGCGTGGGAAAGATAGGGGTGGCATAGAAATGAGATTTTGAGGGAAGTTAGCATAAATTGGCGGAAAACGTGCATTTGAAAAAGGAATAAACTATTTCGAAAAACTGGTTGCATAATTAGAAGGGTTAATTATTTGAGGATTTTGGACACTTTTTGGGTTGGGAAAGATGCTAAAGTTAGCGTTCGCATCTGTTGTTGATGCTGAGGTGTTAGTAGGTTTCCCATCGGTAATGAAATTACTGATTTTAATGCCTGGCTTAGCCAATAATTCAGATTAACTAGGATTTTTTTAAGTTTACTAGATTTGGCAGCTATAGCAGTCATGGTTTACTTGGGGGGAGAAAGAAGTGGCGTTGACACAATTTCACTCGAACCAGGAACAAGGTAAGCGGGTGAAGATTCAGCTGGAATCGAAATTCCTGTTGAGCTGGAGGGCCGTGGGCTTGCAGTAGCTAGAGGGCAAACCTCTGAGATAACTTTTGGTATTGAAGGTGTAGACCAAGGTTTCTCCCTTCAGATAACTTGGTTTTTTTAAATATTGAGCTGAGTGCTCATGCTTAGATAAAATAAGGTCCACTTCAATCTTTGAAATAAGTTTGACCAGAATTGGCGGGTGTTTGCTACGGGAAGACAACCTTTTAGCTTCAGCGACTTTAAAGTAAAAGCCGCATGAGTAAAGGAAATGAAATGCAACGTCCAGGGGATTTTACTCTTAGGGACGTTTTTTAAAAGAAATTTGAAACTTCTCTTATGTCGGTCAACTGACTCAGTACTACCCATGTTTCTAAACGGCTCAAGTTTCTTGCATTGTTGAAAAGTGAGTGAAGACAACTTTCCGTCAAAAATGGTACTAAGGATCGGGAAGAGAGAACCATATTTAGACATGAAGGTATTAAAGTTTTCCAGGGCGTCAAAATCTAATTTCTTCATGCTTACGGTGGGTTGCTTTGGTGGACGTTTTTCGCTAAGAGGATGTTTGCGTCTAAGCGCTGACTGGGCCTTCATATCGATTTTAAAATATAAGTATTTTTAAAATCGATAATACGAAAGTAAAATTAGCGAAGAGGCTATGCAAGATGAAAAATTATATCAACTGGTATACCAGCTACTGCAAATTATTTTTCGCTGGAAATAAGGTAAACTTACAAAATTTCAACTTTTATTTCTGGAATTAACCTTAAGATTCCGTCCTTTTTACGTATATCTGCGAGAACTTTAATGAGGCTATGTAGGGTGAAAAATTTTAAAACCGTATATTTCTCCCTATTGTCAATTGCAATAACTGCAGGTGTGTGCAGTTGATAATGAGGTAGAAATACAATAAATTGTCAATAATTAAGCTAATATTTTCAACAGGAAACGAAGAAATCGGTTTAAAATTCGAGAATTCACTTATCTTCGAATTTGAACCAACCGCTTTTGACATTGATCTTTGACATTTTACGCTATCCGGAGCTCTTCTGGATAAAGTCTTCGCGTGTGAGCGTGAACGGATTTCTCTGTTGTGACGATGTGGTTTTCCACCGCGTGTTGAACTTTTCAGTGAACTGACAAGGTATTGTGAGGGATGGGAAGTCCTTCAAAATGTCAAGGAGTGGCGACCATGGGATGGTCAAGTTTATTTCAAACGGAAGTTCAGAGGTGACGGTTCAACTACTAAAAATATTGTTTGTGGTGTCAATAGGTCTATGATTTTTTTAAATCGACTGCACAGCCGAAATTCGACAGGAAATAAGCCCCAAAAATGGGTGATGGTACGTCAGCCTGAATAAAGATCCACTGTAAACGTCACCAGATACCAAGTTCAAGAGTCAGGGACCGTTGTCCATGTGCATTGATCGTGGTGCTGTTAGCAGCCTGCAATGAAATTTGCGAAGGCTTGAGGTGGCGATGCCTAGGCGATGGAATGACACTACCCTAAGACCCGGTATCAACATGGAAGCGGAAACCGCTTGACTTATCAGTGATTAGAAGTGAAGATGGGTCGCGACTGGCCGGCAGCAGTCGTTGCCCTTAATGTTTGGCGCTTTGCTGAATTTTGATACTTCTGGGTAGTTTATTCCAGATTGCTATAGCGTTTACCGAACTGACGGTATCTAACGGTGCATGCCAAAGGAAGAAATAAAATTACATCTCGATGACTGGTGCACCGAGAGTGGTCGAGCTGCCTCAGAGATGTAAGGGGGTTAAAGGTACAACTGTTTAAAAGTTTGAACAGTAAAATATAGTCCCTTCTGTAATCTGCGAAGACACAACGGTTTGAGGCTTGTAAGCTCACAGCGTTGTTGGTAGTACAAGTTTCTGTGCTCTGAAAAAGAAAAACTTTTGTAAAGAAGTGCTGGACTGATTCTATCTTCTTTCGTTCACTAGCATGCAGAAGGCTAAATAGAAAAACCAGCAATATTCCAGGCTAAGCCTGACATACATTTTATAGAGGCTGATTCTTATATTGACGGTTTTAAATATTTCTGAGAATAAACCCAGTAGTTTGGCGTGCTTTCGAGACAATCAGGGCACAGTGCTCTGACAGATTAAGACTACAAGAGTAGGATATGCCCAGATCCTTTATAACTCCGGGCACATTTAGGTCGTGAACGTCTATGCTTAAGTGAGGATGATGTTTGTCACCAATACCCATAAGGGAGCACTTGTGCCAAGAAAGTGAAAGGTGCTATGTGTGACACCACTGAGCGAAGGCCTGAAGACCCTTTTTAAGAGCTCAAGTACGATGTTGCGATCGACCGGTTTATATCATTAGGTAACTTTTAAATCGTCAGCGTACATAAAGAACCTACCATACTGAAAACAATCAGGAACTTCGTTGACAAAAAGGCAAAATAGAAGTGTGCCGAGCACGCTACCCTGACTAACTCCACTCCTTACATGCGTGGGGTTGGAGATAACATCAGAAATTTTAATCCGTTGTGCGCGAGCATTCCAATAGGAGGATATTAAGTTCATAAGCTTGTTACCTTTAACTACTGCGGCGCCTGTTGATTAAAATGCACTTGCGTGCTTTCAGACAGTAGCTGCGATGCTATTAGCACTGGTTTTGTGGCTGCCATGCACGTGATGGGGAGTATCGGTGTCGATATATTTGAATTATGGTTGACTGAAGACTGTTAATGGAGATACACATGGTACTGACTTACGTGCACAAAAGGTGTACTCTGTCCATTAAGTTTTCGCATTCACTGTCGATTGTAAAAGATAGGCCCAACTAGAAGCACAGCAGCACGATGGAGACGCCATATACGGCGTTTCACGTTCTGGCTTTAATTTAGTATAATTCAGTGTATATACAGGACATAGGCAGAGCCTTTGAAAACGCTATTTACAGACACACCCTATAAAAAATGCATATGTTACATGTTGATATATTTATAGTATATCGGTCATTTATGTTGACTTAAATGTATGCCCACCAAGTATAAATTTATCAAATCTTCTTTATAATATCACAACGCTTTCAGCCAGAACAACCGAAGTAGGCAGTTTGTTCCATTCTTTGAATCACCCTGGGGAAAAAGAAGTTGGCCCGCACTTGAAGTTTGGCAAAACTCGTCTACAAATTTTATTGGTGACCACGGGGGTATTTTGTTTTTTGTTCAAGGTCATGGTGTGCAAAGGAACCACGTATATTTTTGTTCTCCGGCTTGGACAGTTTGAAAACCGTCAACACTTCGCTTGTTCTGATCCTGACATTAAAGCTGCCACTGCATGTACGCAATTGCTCTTTGGGATTTTCGGTAATTTTTCTTGTGCCGAATTACCTCACAAAACGACATCAATTTGGAATTTGTTTATCACCTTTTTCGACTAGATAAAACAGCCTCTACAACAATAAATACTGAACAACCGCTCAGTGAACCAAAAGTGCACAACCCCTTGAAAATCTGGAGTTATCCATGACCTTTGACCTGTACAAACGGCTGAGTCGTTCCTGAATATTCTTCCTATCATTTGTTGTTTTTAAAAATTGGTTTTGAACGAATAGGCGCATTTGTTGCTCATATTGTTTATAATGTGGCGGCGTTGGACTTCCGATTGAAATTCGCTCGTCTTCAAGCTTTTGATTTTTGGCCAATAATCTGTTCCCAAAGTCAGGACTCAACGAAATAAGTTGTCGTTGGATCACATATTGTCTGTTTATTAGGATCAGCCTATAATTGTTTATAGACATTGTGATATTCAGGCACACGAAAATTGATATCGGAATCTTGAATAATAAGCTAACTCAGCTTCATTTGGATCCTGCCTAATACGGGCTTCAGAAAACAGTCTCTCGCCAGGAAAGGTGTCTACATCAGGAAGAAACAGAGAACCACTGGCAAACTCACTTCAAAGGCTGCAGCATTCTTTGCTTCGTATTAACATTCGATAGTGAATTCGGTTCGGAAAAGCACTTCTTTTTGTGCTCAGTTAACTATTCGCTTGATAATTTAAGCTGCTCGTTAAAACTTAATGCATCCTCGTAGAGGTCTTGCTGGCATAGGAAACGCAAATGTTCACGACCCGACCACGCGAGAAAATTATTCACCGCTTCGGCCAGGACTCGAAACACCAACCTCTCGATTAGCTACCGATGCTCTTGACCGCCTGGCCACACTCAGGAAGCCAGCAGACAAAACAAATAGTATAGCCTACCAAAAATAATGATCTCTCCTATCTTTGTAAACCGTTTTCGATTTCATGTGACAAAAACTTAACACAAATACTCAAGTCACTCTCAGCAGACCGAGAAGAACCACAAAGCAGCAATATTGAAAAAAGCAGTGCAATACTGAACATTACCAAAACTAAGCTAAACAGTGAAGGGCTAGCACACTGTGATGGATGCCGAGGACTCACAACCAGAGTTTTGAGATTAGAAGGAGACCTAGATCTCCTATCGGAAATAATATCAGTCCTCATCAAACACAACAAAATTAACTCACCGAAACACGATGCAAATGAGCAGAAAACATCAGCAAGCTAGACCATAATCATCTCAAGGAAACGGTAGAGGTCAAAAGACACAACATTAACCGAAACAAAAAGAGAAAAAAAACGAAGTCATTAGAAAATACCTCTGAGTCAGTTGAAATACAGATGACCAGAAAGAAAATAAGCGAGGAGGAAATTATGTCTTGCGTATCCCCAGGTTCGGGAAATCTGGTGCACATAGAATCCGACTGCACAAAAGTAAATCAGCGATCGACGGTCTCTGAAAAGTCAAAAAACAGTAATCATAAGGTATCTTTAATGCCACGGACGAGCGACAGCAGCATGCTCTTTACATGTCCATCGAACTACAACAATGAAGCAGGGCATGGTAGCCAGCAAAGTAATGGCGGAAAAGTGGCCTGCGACTTATCGACAGACCTGGATGCAACAAACCAAAATTCAGGTTTTCCGGAGGCTATTCGAGCAAACGCATTGTCAGAAGAACTCACGCTGTTTGAAAGGTCCATACAGATGTCTGCAAGTCAACCAACCATCTCACCGATAAAGACCAATTTGAACACAGTATAAAAGACTGAAACAAAGGGCATGATTCAACCTTCCATCACTAAAAGAAAGCAGAATGAAAAAAACGGTTTTTTTCCTGACAGATCATTTTGTCTGGTAGTTCAGGGAGTCTCAGAGGCTACTGGGGAAACGCCAAAAGAAAGGGTAAATCAGGATCTTCTGACATTTCAAAATTTATTGAATGATACGCAAGAAACTGGTGTGACAGTCGAAATCAAAAAGATCTTTCGATTGGGGCCTCTCGTTACAAATGAAACGCATGAGGGTCGACCAAGACCATTAAAAGTCATCTTGGGGAGCAAACAGCAGGTAGATCTTTTGCTTTCTCGAAAGTTCCGACTACGAAAGAATCATCGTGGAGTGTTTTTTCAGAAAACCAAAATTTTCAGAAATCGAGGGAAGAAAACAAGATTAAAATGATGTACACAAATGTGCAGTCTATTGAACAAAATGGATGAAATAAACTGGTCGTGGACCACTTACAGCCTGAAACATGGTTAAATGAACAAATCGCAGACACAGAAGTCAGAATAGACGGTTTTCAGCTTATCCGCATGGATAGAAACGGACGTAGAGGTGGTGGAATCGCAATGTTTATGCGAGAAGGCATTGACTTCATTCCGGATGGGCCCTCGCTAAATAGGATCTCGTCTTGCGAAATACTTTGTTGTAAACTGAAAGTCCCAAACCAACCATACCTCCATATTGCCGTGGTATATCGACCCCCAGGAAAGCGAACGGACACGGACGAAGCACTCATCACAGAGGTAAAGCAAATCTGCCGTAGCAAACATTTATTAATACTTGGAGATTTCAACGCTCCCGATATCGATTGGGTGTCAATGTACTGCTCGCGATCGGAAAATTCATTCGAACAGAAATCACTTCAGATGGTAAATGACGAGTTTCGTACCCAACATGTCACAATGAAGACGCGGTTCTGAAATGGGCAGCAGTCAAGCCGTTTGTATCTAGTCATAAGTAGAGATGACAATTCCATCCTTGCATTAAGTTCTTACGTGCCGCTTGGACGAAGTGATCATTGTGTTCTTGCTTGGGAGTACAGTCATTTTTCTGTACCCAAACGTCGTGCAGATAGGGAGAGAAATGTATGGAAAGGGGATTATCCCAAAATGAAAGAATTACTGAATGGGATAGACTGGAGCCCTGCACATGTACCTGACCCAAATGCTGCCTGGTTCTTCATTATTAAATTGATTCAGCAGTTGGTAGATAAATTCTGCCCACTTAAAAGGCGATCGTGCGTCTCCCGACCCGAATGGGTGACATCGGAAATCAAAAGGAATCTCAAGAAGAAAAGAAGACTGTGGAGAACATATGCCAGATATCAAAAAACGGAACATTTTTCCGCTTTTAAGAAACCTAAGCCCCATCTAAGCATAGACGGTCACGATCTAAACGTGCCCGGAGTTATAAAGGATCTGGGCATATCATACTCTAGTAGTCTTAATCTGTCTGAGCACTGCACCCTGATTGTCTCGAAAGCACGCCAAACTACTGGTTTTATTCTCAGAAATTTTAAAACCGTCAAAATTAGAATCAGCCTCTATAAATGTACGTCAGACCTAGTCTGGAATACTGCTCGTTTCTATTTAGTCTTCTGCACGCTAGTGAACGAAAGAAGATAGAATCTGTCCAGCACTACTTAACAAAAAGAGTTTTCTATTCAGATTACCGAAACCTGTCCTACCAACAACGCTGTGAGCTTACAAGCCTTGACCCACTATGGCTTCATAGATTACAGAAGGGACTATTTTTAATGTTTAAACTACTAAACAGTCGTACATTTAACCCCCTTACATCTCTGAGGCACCTCGACCACTCTCGGCGCACCAGTCATCCAGATGTATTTTTATTTCTTCCTTTGGCACGCACAGTTAGATACGGAGAGTATTTTTCGGTAAACGCTATAGCAATCTGGAATAAGCTACCTAGAAGTATCAAAATTCAGCAAAGATATCCCTTGTTTACGCGAACTGTCACTAGTTTTCTACATTCAGGACACCTTCCAAAACTTTTGGGTGCTGACTCTGTTGAAGCGCGAAGAGAATTTGAGAAGACTTTGCTGCAAAAGGCAACGCAGAATCCAAAGTTAGTCTACAGTTACCTCCGTAGACGTACAAGGAATAAACATCAAATACCGCTGATTAAGACGGCCGTGGGCGTCGAAATTTCTGAAAACAGGGAAAAAGCCGAGTACTTTTCACAGTTCTACCGCTCAGTCTTCACAAACGAGGCAAGGTTCCTTCGTCCTTCAGTGGATAACCCGCCGACTGCAAGCATTAGCCACATACTATTCTCAGAATTTCTGATCCAAAAGGAATTAAAAGAACTAAAAGAGTCGAAATCCCCAGGACCAGACGAGCTTCCACCCAAGCTTCTGAAAGAACTCGCCAATTAACTTTCCGCACCTTTGTCAGTGCTCTTTCAAAAAGTCCTTTGACTCCGGAACACTTCCTTTCGATTGGAAGCTGGCACATATAACTCCCCTTGTACAAAAGCGGTAGCCGGGCGTCAGTGACAAACTACAGGCCCATAAGCTTAACATGCATCCTTGGCAAGATTATGGAAAGGATCATCAAGAGCGAATTGGTGAAATTCCTAGAGACTCATAATTTGTTATCAAGCTGTCAACATGGGTTCAGAAAAGGAAGATCATGCACAACGAATTTGCTGTATTCGATCCAGAGGTGGACCCAAGCACTTGAAGATAGACACACGGTTCACATTGCCTTCATTGACTTTCAAAAGGCCTTCGATACTGTGCCGCACGAGAGACTGCTGTACAAGCTAGAAAGAATTGGAATCAGAGGTTACCTCCTCAAGTGGATCGAAAACTTCCTCGTGGGTCGGCGCCAGGTTGTGTGCATCGGCCAAGAGAGGTCAAGGTCTGCTGCGGTCGAGAGTGGGGTTCCTCAGGGGTTCAGTACTAGGGGCCAATACTATTTTTAATATACGTGAACGATTGTGTCAGGAATCTCGACTGTGAAGCAGCAATGTTTGCCGACGACATTAAAATCTGGAATGTAATCCAGAGCCCTGCTGACGAAGATAAACTGCAGATCAACCTAACTCGGTTGGAGGAGTGGTCGAATCATTGGCTTTTTGCGGTTCAACGTAGATAAGTGTACAATACTTCGCTTAAACCCGTCTGGATCTGCCGAAAGTAGAAGTTACTTTCTCAACGGTGAAGCCTTAAAAAGACGTGGAAACCAAAGGGACCTTGGTGTGCTGATGACCACCACTTTAAACCACCGTCTCACTGCTCCGAAAGTGGCGAAGAGGGCAATTTCGGTGTTGCATGCCATCAGACGAGCCTTTTGGATTTCGATGAAGATCTTTTTGCTGAACCTTTTGGAACATTCATCAGGCCACATTTTGGAATATGCTATGCACGCCTGGAAACCCTGGACGGTTCAAGATCAGAACTGCCTCGAAAAGAGTCCAGAGGAAAGCCACCAAAATGGTTGAAGTCAAAAAGCTCCATGCCATATCCAACCCGCCTAATTAATCTTAATCTGTTCCCTTTGAGTTATAGGCAAATGCGTGGTGATCTCCTGCAGACATTCCGCATTGTGAAAGGGATTAGTTGTTGCCCGCAAATTCTCGGACTTCTTTTGAATTTTGCCACCACGACCCATCTCGAGGTCACCCATTGACTGCGTGTCCAGCAGGCGAGACTCGTATGCGCACCGATGGAATGTCTAGAAGACGTTGTGATGTCACCATCGCTGGAAAAGCTTTTAAAAGGAACCTTGACAGTTTTATGTTCCGCAACGAGCCTGAGCGATGAGGCATTTTATCTGAACCCTCGAGAGTCGTGCACCACTTGTCAGATTTTATGACCGCCTTTTGTACGCTTTGGCAGCCCACACGGTTTCTCTAGTATACCGCGCTTAATTTTTACGTTACAAATAGAGGTGTACTCAAAGGCCCATGCCTATTTCCCTCAATAAATTGAATTGAATTGAAAATAAAGCTATCTTCGGTTCTGATGGCGTTCACGGACTCTGAATCCTGTGCCGGTCTTCATGCTGAGGGGAAAAATTACTGGCTCTGCAGACCTCAATCGGCTTATTTCTCAGTCGACAGCGAACATCCGCTCGCCGACATACCTGCTGGTGCAAAATACCGGATCCGTAACACTGAATGGAGAGGTTCTTCACCGGGCACCTGTGTTAACGCGTCCCTGTCCAGAACTTTTATTACTCAATAAGCTGCAGTTTTTTCTTCTGAAAACACATGAAACAACGATCAGGAGTTTTTTTCACTGTCAGCTTGACACTATACTGTATATATATATATATATATATTTTTGACCTTGCCTGTAAACTGGCAATAAATAAATAAAATAAAAAAATATATATATATGTCCATCAAGTAAAAATTCATCAAGTCTTCTTTGAAACATTTCAACGCTTTCAGCCTGAACAACCGAAGTTAGCAGTTTGTTCCATTCTTCAATCACCCGTTGGGAAAAGAAGTTGGCCCGCACTTCAAGTTTGGCGTGTTTTCTTTATAGTTTGTATGGGTGTCCTCGGAGACTTGTCATAATTGCCAATTCAAAA
>WEDG01006979.1:0-28068 GCA_017591395.1 Schistocephalus solidus | reverse complement strand
TTGCAAAGCAATCAAAATTCAAAGGAACAAGGTTAAAAGCTTGATATTCAAAAGAGACGGGATTACGAGAGAAATTTGCTCCAGCGAGCAGTTCACAATTCCAAATTGCGCTACAGTTATTTACGAAAAAGCATACCTCCAAGGAACCCGATTCCTGTTACGAGGTTACCGACGGTTTCAAGATCTCAGAAATGAAAAAAAAACAAAAGCTGAACAGTTTTTTTTACTTGTTTAACTTGGTTTTCACCAGAGAAGCATTTTTCATTTAATCTAGTTACGTGACTATGGGAGTGCCAATTATTCAGGATATGCTCTTCTGAGAAGAGGCAGTCTTTGGAGAACTTAAAAGTCTAAAGGCATGCAAATCCCCCCGGCCCCGATGAGACCGTAGCAAAGTTGCACCTCGAATTTGCTCTAGAGCTGGCCAAACCGCTATCCTTTCTGTGTCAGAAATCGTTCGATACTGGAAATTTTTTCCTACAGACTGGAAAACAGTTCACCTTACACCGCTTCACGAAAGCTGAAGTCGTGCACTTGCTACAAACTACAGACCTTTCAGCCTGCGTCCTACCTGTTGCACGGTTATGGAGAAGGTTGTCAAAAAGGAATTGATGATTTATTTAGAAACCCATAACCTCTTATTAAATGCATAATATGGCTTTTGTAGGAGAAGATTGTGTGTTAATAACTAACTTTATGCGTTGCAAGGCTGGACAAAAGCACTGGATCCGAAAGACACTGCATGTGGCTTACTTTGATTTCCAGAAGGCCTTTGATAGTGTTCTACACCAGCGTTTCCTTTGCAAGTTGAGAATGTTGGATATTGGGAGGCAAACTTCTTACGCGGATTGAGCATTTTTCGTTGGTCGTTGTTGGTGGAGCGAGAGCAAAGCGCACAGTCATCGAGATTGGAGTTTCACAAGGTTCAGTGCAAGGAACCGATCCTATTTCTCTTGTTTATTAATGATTGTGTACAGGAATTCGACTGTGACTTTGCTGCGTTTGTGGACGATATAAAAGTTTGGAAAGTCATCCACAATACTGCCGATGGAGACAATTTAGAATTAATATTTGGTTAGCACCGGGAAGGTACTGTCTAAGCAAACATTAGTAACGAAATAAAGTTATGACAATGTGTGCAGATAAAATGTACAAATTCATAACTTGTCCTGCTATGTCAACAGTTTGCAATGTTTTAAAATTAATTGTGAACTAGAAAAAATAGGCAGTGGAAAAAAAACTCCTACCATGAAAATGGAGGCAGAGTTCAATATTCCTTCATTTTCGAATAGAAGGTAGGAGAAAAAAACTGCTAAGGAAAAAATGGTCAGGTGGTAGAATAGGGTAATACTGCAGTAGCATTTCAGAATGAGATAATGAAACGTCGAGGTGATTCGTTCTTGATCGCTTAGGCGTATGAAACAGAATCTCACGAAAATGCGTCAATGAATTTAAGTCCTCAGCATCATAGGATCCAGAATTGAATTCTGATGATGGTTAGTATCCAAAGAAACCGCAGCATTTAAGACTGTGGACCACCGAATTTGTACGTCCGAATGACGTCATCGTTTGGAGGACGGGTGATATAAGGAGACATTATAGTTTATTTGCGTCTCGAGGTAGCGTAAATATAGTTTCAAGAGGGTTACTCAAATTCCCGATGGTCCTTTCTCCGAGTCATGGGGAAAGCTACTGGGAAAAGATGAGGAAAATAAAAGGTTAATCGAATCAGTGTTTAGATAAATGTGCAGTCTTCGCTTGAAAGCAGATAAACTAGTTAACGACCTTATTTCAATTGGCAAGTTATTCCAAAGAAAACTATACCTAGAAGCAAAGAAGGGAGAGCCTTTACACGTGGAGGATGCAGGAGGAGGTATAATTAGTGCAGAATTTCTTAGGTTATAAGGAAGACTAACGGGGGTAATGACAGAAAGCTTTGGGAGAGTTGAACTATTATTAAGTCGAAAAAGGAGACAAAAGCCTGCTTCAAGCCTTTTGACCCAAAGAAATTTTAGCTTCGTTAGCTGGCATTTTGTTGAGTAGGAAGTAGTTAAAAGAGTCGGAAATAGGAGTTTTTGTGAAATGTCTTTGGACATTTTTCAATTTTTGAACGGCTAGATTCGTTCATCAAACCGAAGAAAGGACAGCAAAATTCAAGAATGGGAAGTACAAACATACGATAAAGTCTTAATTTAATTTCGGGAAGGTGAAATTATAAGAAATAAAGCCGCAAATCTGAGCAGCTTTGGCCGTAATTCTATCGGCATGAGGCGAAAGATCTAATTTATTGGTGTAGCTTAAGCCCAAGTCCTTGATGGAGGAACATTCAATCATATGACAACCTTCAAAGATAAGAGGTTTCGGCAGCCTTACAGGCCCAAAACTCATGTAGCGACACTTAGTAGGTGAGAACTCCATTAGCCATGTGGAGCTCCAGGTCGAAAGAGCGTCTTGAATTTGTTCTAGGCACCGTTCGGTTGTAGAGTTAGAGAATGAATACACGCATTGGAGATCATCAGCATAAATAAAAGATTGAGAATGTTTAACTATCGATGAAATATCATTTATATACAGTAAGAACAACAAAGGACCTAATACGGTACCTTGAAGGACACCACTAACAATCGGGGTAGCACTTGAGTATGAGGACCCTACTAAAAACTTTTTGTTTTCGATCATTTTAGGTATGATCTAATAAAAGTCAGTAAGGGGACTACGAAATCCTATAGCTTCTAGTTTAGCTAGAAGTCGTTTATGAGGCACCTTATCGAATGCCTTACTAAGATCAAAAAAGATAACTACTACAGATAGATGATCATTACGAAGAGAGGTTAGTAGATTTAGAAAAGACATGTGGCAGGGTTTCACAAGAACGGTCCGGTAAGAAGCCGTGTTGGGAAAAGTTGATAATTTTATTGCTTATGCAAAAATCCGTGATTTGTTTTGCAGTTTATTTTTCGAAGAGTTTTGCAGGAGAAGGCGTTTTATGAAAACTGCGATAGTTATGAATATCAGATCGGGAACCGAATTTAAAAACTGGTATTATAATATAAGTTTTCCAATAATCGGGGAAGAAACCATTTTCGAGAAATACTGAGTATAATTTGGCTTAGTAAAGGTGGAAAATCCCTTAACTGTTTAATAAGTGAGTTTGGAATGTTATCAGTTCCAACTGAATGTGAATTTTTAGGTGAGCTATTTCTTTTTGAATACATGAAGGCGAGGAATTAATAGTTGTTAGAAGTGAATTTGAAAGCAGAGGAATTGTGGAGTGGGGCTAGTTTCAGTGGTAAAGTGGTTGGCAAAAACGAGTTAACAATTCTGCTTTGCCCAAATCATCGGTAACAAATTTTTTCTGTTACAGTCGAGTAGGGCGGAGTTGACATTCAGACGCTTAGCCGATGACCGAACATGAAAGATTTTGAGCAACAGATTTGGATGAATTGGCATCACTTAGTGCCCGAGACTCCCCTAAGCTTATCTCGCGCGAGCCTTATTCTCGATGCTAATTCAAATATTTGTGCAATCCTTAAATGAACTGACAAAAGAGCTTTTAGATGAATCTTTAAGTTGCTTTCGTAATTTTTAAGTCTGTTCTGGAGAAAATGCGGAACAGTAGAAGAAGCTGTATGTGAATTAAAAAATCTTAAAGCGGGATAAAAGCCTGGATTTTTCTGTGAGGCTCTGCAATAGCTCACGGAAAAAGTTTAGATCGTTGATTGAGAATATGCTATGCCAATCTAGAGTGCTTACGAAATTATTTACTGTTTCATGGTTTATGTTAGCAAAGTCGAGGAGTTGTGCATTTTAACCTCAGGCTTCGTAGAAGGGAACTGGAAAACAACAGTGAATTGTGCGTGATCACTTGTATATTAGATCATGATGAAAATTCATAAAGAGGGGTGGACATCGTTTGTAAAAATTAAATCTAAAATGTTGTCATTTCTAGTAACTGATCTGACCAGTTTGGGACATGTTTGAAAAGTTAATAGTATCGACCAATTTCTGATGTTTTAGGCGGAGAGAATTGGCCTGCCAGTCAATGTCTGGCAGATTAAAATCGCCTACGATTATTTTGACATCAAACTGAGTGTCTGCAACTTTTTCAAATAGTTCACAGAGCTCGCTTTCATTGCCAGAATAACACGGAGGATTATAGACACAGCCAATTACCGCTTTTTATTGTGCGGGAGGATGACTGAAGCAAAGCATACATTTCCAGAAAAAGACGAAATGTTCAGATGAAAGGAAATGTACAAAGGATGACTTAATATAAAGGGAGGCAACCACCGCCACGTTTTTCAGCGCAGTCTTGTCGGTACAAATTGAAATTATCTGTAAGCGTCGAGTCAGAAATAAGAGAGTGAGCCCAGGATTCAGTGATGCACAGCACATCTGGATCAAGCTCAAAAGGACTACTGTTCTAGCTCAGCCATCTTATTTACAACTGATCTCGCATTGAGTGAAACTAAGCTGAGCGTATTCCTGAGCTGCAGGTTACGCTCATCAGTATTTATAAAAGGATAATTTGGTGGCGGAGAAGAAAACTGGAAAGAAGAAACGAAAGGTGGGAAACAAAATTGCTCTGGTCTACAATTTGTCGAAATGTTACTGTTAAGAGAACTGAGATTATTGTACAGCGGCATATTTGGATGAAAACCTTGGAAGGGAAGGCTATATTGGCGTTTGAAAGATGGGGAGTGGCATAGAAATGAGATTTTTGAGGGACGTTAGCCAAAATTGGCGGAAACGTGCATTTGAAAAAGGGAATAAATGATTTCGAAAAACTGGTAGCATAATTAGAAGCGTTAAATATTTGTGGATTTCGGACAATTTTTGGGTTGGGAAGATGCTAACGTTAGCGTTCGCAGCTGTTTGTAGATGCTGAGGGGTTAGCAGGGTTTTTCCATCGGTAATGCCATTGCTGATTTTAAAAGCCTGGATTAGCCACAGATTTAGATTTACTAGGAGTTTTTCTTGAGGTTAGTAGATTTTTGCAGCTATAGCAGGCATGGTTTGCTTGGGATGAGAAGAAGTGGTTTTGACACAATTTCACTCAAACTAGGAGCAAAGGTTAACGGGTGAAGATTCAGCTGGAATCAGAAATTCCTGTCGATCGGGGCCGTGGGCTTGTTTTAGCTACAGGACAAACCTCTGAGATAACTTTGGTATTGAAGGTGTAGACCAAGGCTTCTTGTTTGCTAATGAGGGTGAAACCCGACGTTCCATTAGTTTTATCCCTACAGATAAACAACTTGTTTTTTCAAATATTGAGCTGAGTGCTCATGCTTAGAAAATAAAGGTCAACTTCAATAGCTGAAAAGTTTGACGAGAACTGGCGGGTTTTGCTACGGGAAGAACAACCTTTTAGCTTCAGCGACTTTAAAGGTCGACGGCGAGTTGGTTCAAATTTGAGATAAGTGAATTCTCAAATTTTCAACTGATTTCTACGTTTCCTGTAGAAAATATTAGCTTAATTATTGACAATTGGTGTATTTCTACCTCATCATCAGCTGCACATACCTGCAGTTATTGCAATTGCAAAAGGGAGAAATATAGAGTTTTAAACTTTTCACCCTACATAGCCTCATTAAAAGTTCTCGCAGATTTACGTCAAAACGACGGAATCTAAAGGCTAATTCTAGAAATAAAGTTGAAAATTTGTAAGTTTACCTTATTTCCAGCGAAGAATAATTTTAGTAACTGGTATACCAGTTGATATAATTTTCATCCTGCATAGCCTCTTCGCTAATTCTATTTTCAGTTTAAACTCGTTACCTAGCAGATATTTGCTTGCAGTGACTTGCTTAAAATATTAAATCTTTTATTCCGCAAAAACGTTACTAGTAACAATTTTTCCTTCGTATTATTGATTTGAAAAGTACTTATATTTTAAAACCAATATGAAACCCCAGTCAGTACTTAGACGCAAACATCCTCTTCGCGTGAAACTTCCACTAGAACAACCCACCTTAAGCATGAAGAAATTAGATCTTGACGCCCTGGAAAACTTTAATACCTTTATGTCTAAATATGGTTCTCTCTTCACGATCCTTGGTACCATTTTGAGGGAAAGTTGTCTTCACTCACTTCTCAACAATGCGTGAAACTAGAGCCTTTTATAAACATGGTCAGTACTGAGTCACTTGACCGACATAAAGAGTTTCAATTTTCTTTTTAAAACGTTCCCAAGAGTAAAATCCCCTGGACGTTGCATTTCATTTCCTTTACTCGTGCGGCTTTAACTTTAAAGTCGCTGAAGCTAAAAGTTATCTTCCCGTAGTAAAAACCCTCCTATTCTGGTCAAACTTTTTCAGCGATTGAAGTTGACCTTATTTTCTCTAGGCATGAGCACTCAGCTCAATATTTGAAAAAAACAGGTTGTTTTGTCTGTAGGGATAAAACCCAATGGAACGTCGGGTTTCACCCTCATTAGCAAACAAGAAGCCTTGGTCTACACCTTCAATACCAAAAGTTATCTCAGGAGGTTTTGTCCTGTAGCTAAGCAAGCCCACGGCCCTCCGGATCGACAGAATTTCGATTCCAGCTGAATCTTCACCCGTTAACCTTGTTTTCTGGTTTGAGAAGTGTGTCAACTCCACTTCTTTCTCATCCCAAGCAAACCATGCCGGCTATACCTGCCAAATCTACTAACCCTAAGAAAACTCCTAGTCAATCTGAATCATTGGATAATCCAGGCTTTAAGATCAGCAATGGCATTACCGATGGGAAACCTGCTAACCCCTCAGCATCTACAACAGCTGCGAACGCTAACGTTAGCATCTTTCCCAACCCAAAAATTGTCGAAATCCACAAATATTTAAGGCTTCTAATTATGCTACCAGTTTTCGAAATCAATTATTCCTTTTTCAAATGCGTTTTCCGCCAATTTTTGCTAACGTCCTCAAAATCTCATTTCTATGCCACCTATCTTTCAAACGCCACAATATAGCCTTCCCTTCCAAGGTTTTCATCCAAATATGCCGCTGCAATAATCTCAGTTCTCTTAACGGTAACATTTCGACAAATTGTAGACCAGAGCAATTTTGTTTCCCACCTTTCGTTTCTTCTTTCCAGTTTTCTTCTCCGCCACCAAATTATCCTTTTTATAAATACTGATGAGCGTAACCTGCCGCTCAGAATACGCTCAGCTTAGTTTCACTCAATGCGAGGTCAGTTGTAAATAAGATGGCTGAGCTTAGAACAGTAGCCTTTGAGCTTGATCCAGATGTGCTGTGCATCACTGAATCCTGGGCTCACTCTCTTATTTCTGACTCGACGCTTGCTATAGATAATTTCAATTTGTACCGACAAGACCGCGCTGAAAAACGTGGCGGTGGTTGCCTCATTATATTAAGTCATCCTTTGTACATTTCCCTTTTCATCTGAACATTTCGTCTTTTTCTGGAAATGTATGCTTTGCTTCAGTCATCCTCCCGCACAATAAAAAGCGGTAGTGGCTGTCTATAATCCTCCGTGTTATTCTGGCAATGAAAGCGAGCTCTGTGAACTATTTGAAAAGTTGCAGACACTCAGTTTGATGTCAAAATAATCGTAGGCGATTTTAATCTGCCAGACATTGACTGGCAGGCCAATTCCTCTCCGCCTAAACATCAGAAATTGGTCGATACTATTAACTTTACAAACATGTCCCAACTGGTCAGATCAGTTACTAGAAATGACAACATTTAGATTTAATTTTTACAAACGATGTCCACCCTCTCTTTATGAATTTCCATCATGATCTGTTACAAGTGATCACGCAATAATTCACTGTTGTTTTCCAATTCCCCTTCTTACGAAGCCTGAGTTTAAATGCAATAACCTCGACTTTGCTAACATAAACCATGAAACAGTAAATAATTTCGTAAGCACTCTAGATTGGCATAGCATATTCTCAATCAACGATCTAAACTTTTCCGTGAGCTATTGCAGAGCCTCACAGAAAAAATCAGTCTTTATCCGTTTAAGATTTTTAATTCATTCAGCTTCTTCTACTGTTCCGCATTTTCTCCAGAACAGACTTAAAAATTACGAAAGCAACTTAAAGATTCATCTAAAAGCTCTTTGTCAGTTCATTTAAGGATTGCACAAATGTTGAATTAGCATCGAGAATAAGGCTCGCGCGAGATAAGCGCAAGAGTCTCAGGCACTAAGTGATGCCAATTCATCAAATCTGTTGCTCAAATCTTTCATGTTCGGTCATCGGCTAAGCGTCTGAATGTAACTCCGCCCTTACTCGACTGTAACAGAAAATTTGTTACAGATGATTTGGGCAAAGCAAAGTGTTAAACTCGTTTTTGCCAACCACTTTACCACTGAAACTAGCCCACTCCACAATTCCTCTGCTTTCAAATTCACTTCAACAACTATTAATTTCTCGCCTTCATGTATTCAAAAGAAATAGCTCACCTAAAAATTCAAATTCAGTTGGAACTGATAACATTCCAAACTCACTTATTAAACAGTTAAGGGATTTTCCACCTTTACTAAGCAAATTATACTCAGTATTTCTCGTAAATGGTTTCTTCCCCGATTATTGGAAAACTTCTATTATAATACCAGTTTTAAATCTGGTTCCCGCTCGGACATTCATAACTATCGCGGTGTTCATAAAAACGCCCTCTCTTGCTAAACTCTTCGAAAAACTAATTTACCAAAACAAATCACGGATTTTTGCATAAGCAATAAAATTATCAACTTATCCCAACACGGCTTCTTACCGGACCGTTCTTGTGAAACCTGCCACATGTCTTTTCTAAATCTACTAACCTCTCTTCGTAATGATCATCTATCTGTAGTAGTTATCTATTTTGATCTTGGTAAGGCATTCGATAAGGTGCCTCATAAACGACTTCTAGCTAAACTAGAAGCTATAGGATTCCGTAGTCCCCTTACTGACTTTATTAGATCATACCTAAATGATCGAAAACAAAAAGTTTAGTAGGGTCCTCATACTCAAGTCCCTACCCCGATTGTCAGTGGTGTCCTTCAAGGTACCGTATTAGGTCCTTTGTTGTTCTTACTGTATATAAATGATATTTCATCGATAGTTAAACATTCTCAATCTTTTATTTATGCTGATGATCTCAAATGCGTTTATTCTTTCTCTAACTCTACAACCGAACGGTGCCTAGAACAAATTCATTCAGACTTAGACGCTCTTTCGGCCTGGAGCTCCACATGGCTAATGGGTTCTCACCTACTAAGTGTCGCTACATGAGGTTTTGGGCCTGTAAGGCTGCCGCAACCTCTTATCTTTGAAGGTTGCCATATGATTGAATGTTCCTCCATCAAGGACTTGGGCTTAAGCTACACCAATAAATTAGATCTTTCGCCTCATGCCGATAGAATTACGGCCAAAGCTGCTCAGATTTGCGGCTTTATTTCTTATAATTTCTACCTTCCTGAAATTAAATTAAGACTTTATCGTATGTTTGTACTTCCCATTCTTGAATTTTGCTGTCCTTTCTTCGGTTTGATGAACGAATCTAGCCGTTCAAAAATTGAAAATGTTCAAAGAAATTTCACCAAAAAACTCCTATATCCGACTCTTTTAACTACTTCCTACTCAACAAGATGCCAGCTAACGAAGCTAAAATTTCTTTGGGTCAGGAGACTTGAAGCAGGCTTTTGTCTCCTTTTTCGTCTTAATAATAGTTCAACTCTCCCAAAGCTTTCTGTCATTACCCCCGTTAGTCTTCCTTATAACCTAAGAAATTCTGAACTAATTATACCTCCCTGCATCCTCCACGTGTAAACGCTCTCTCTTCTTTGCTTCTAGGTATAGTTTTCTTTGGAATAACTTGCCAATTGAAATAGGTCGTTAACTAGTCTATCTGCATTCAAGCGAAGACTGCACATTTATCTTAACACTGATTCTATTAACCTTTTATTTTCCTCATCTTTTCCCAGTAGCTTTCCCCATGACTCGGAGAAAGGACCATCGGGAATTTGAGTAACCCTCTTGAAACTATATTTACGCTACCTGGAGACGCCCATGAACTATAATGCTCATATATCACCCGTCCTCAAACGATGACGTCATTCGGACGTACAAATTCGGTGGTCCACAGTCTTAAATGCTGCGGTTTCTTTGGATACTAACCATCATCAGAATTCAATTCTGGATCCTATGATGCTGAGGACTTAAGTTCATTGACGCATTTTCGTGAGATTCTGTTTCATACGCCTAAGTGATCAAGAACGAATCACCTCGACGTTTCATTATCTCATTCTGAAATGCTACTGCAGTATTACCCTATTCTACCACCTGACTATTTTTTCCTAAGCAGTTTTTCTCCTACCTTCTATTCGAAAATGAAGGCCTATTGAACTCTGCCTCCATTTTCATGGTAGGAGTTTTTTTCACTGCCTATTTTTCTAGTTCACCATTAATTTTAAAACATTGCTAACTGTTGACATAGCAGGACAGGTTATGAATTTGCACATTTTATCTGCACACATTGTCATAACTTTATTTCGTTACTAATGTTTGTAGACAGTACCTTCCCGGTGCTAACCAAATATAAATTCTAAATTCTAAATTCTAAAGTTAAAGCCGCATGAGTAAAGGAAATGAAATGCAACGTCCAGGGGGTATTTTACTCTTGGGGACGTTTTTTAAACGAAAATTGAAACTTCTCTTATTTCGTCAATTGACTCGGTACTGACCATGTTTATGAAAGGCTCTAGTTTCATGCATTGTTGAGAAGTGAGTGAAGACAACTTTCCCTCAAAAATGGTACCAAGGATCGTGAAGAGAACCATATTTAGACATAAAAGGTATTAAAGTTTTTCCAGGGCGTCAAGGTCTAATTTCTTCATGCTTAAGGTGGGTTGTTCTAGTGCAAGTTTTACGCGAAGAGGATGTTTGCGTCTAAGTACTGACTGGGGGTTTCATATTGGTTTTAAAATATAAGTACTTTTCAAATCAATAATACGAAGGAAAAATTGTTACTAGTAACGTTTTGCGGAATAAAAAGATTTAATATTTTTAAGCAAGTCACTGCAAGCAAATATCTGCTAGGTAACGAGTTTAAACTGAAAATAGAATTAGCGAAGAGGCTATGCAGGATGAAAAAAATTATATCAACTGGTATACCAGTTACTACAAATTATTCTTCGCTGGAAATAAGGTAAACTTACAAATTTTTCAACTTTATTTCTAGAATTAGCCTTTAGATTCCGTCGTTTTGACGTAAATCTGCGAGAACTTTAATGAGGCTATGTGGGGTGAAAAAGTTTAAAAAACTCTATATTTCTCTCTTTTGCAATTGCAATAACTGCAGGTATGTGCAGCTGATGAAGCGGTATAAATACAATTAATTGTCAATAATTAAGCTAATATTTTCTACAGGAAACGTAGAAATCAGTTGAAAATTCGAGAATTCACTTATCTTCAAATTTGAACCAACCGCCTTCGACGATCTTCGTCGATTGAACGAGTGGTCCCACAGATGGTTCTCGTCCTTCAACTCAAATAAATGCACGCTGTGACGTCTGGAAAATCGAAATCAGGTCACTGATATGTGACCCTACTATTTGAACGGTTTGCCACTCCGAGAACCACACACACACACACACAGAAGGATCTTGGAGTTTGGATGAAAGACAACCTGAAGCCTTCTACGCAATGTTGCAAGATGGCTAAATCCGCCAATTTAATGTTGAACGCTATCAAGCGGGCATTTAAAGTTTTCGATGAAGACTGCTTTTCTAAATTCTTTGGTTAGTTTGTAAGGCCACATCTTGAATATGCGACCGTGGACCCAACAGGACTACAACATGCTCGAAAGGGTGCATCGGCGTGCCACAAAATTAGTTAGAGGTCAAGGTGAACTGCCATATGAGATCCGCCTAAATAATCTAAAGCTCTATCCTCTGAGTTATAGGGAATTGCACGGTGACTTGATACAAACTTTCCATATTGTGCGTGACATGGATTTCGCCGTCCTGTGTGATGAATTTTTCCAACTTGCCACTACGACTTATCTCCGGGGTCATCCATTCAAACTACGTTTGCTCCAGGGAAGATTGGATGTGAGGAAGTATTTTTTCTCCAACTGTGTCAGTAAATCAGTAGACATTTCCTTTAATCGAAAGGGAGATCGAACCAGCTCATGCAATTACTTCTATCATCCCGCTCAGACAGAAGCCGTAATGCTTTGGATACATAAGCATATGTGACATCGTTGCTGGATGATACAAAAAGGGCGAAGTTGAAAAGCTCGTTGAATTTGAAGGAACGAAGACGAAGGATTCGAAGCCGAAAAAGGCCAAGAAGATTTTTCAAAAATGACTTCAGACTCAACTTCTGTCGGCTATCCCAGCAGTTCTAAAGAGCCCGTAGTTGAGAGCGAAAATACCGATGAGTTGCAAGATATCATTGGGAAACAACATAAAACGATTATAAAGTTGAAAACAAACCTAATGAATCCCTCTGGTCATTCAGAGGAAAATTCTGTCGGCAGTGAATCAAAAGACGCCCTAGACCGAGAGAACTGCGTAGTTATCCAGGGCTTACTTGAATCGAATGCCCACACCTCAAAGGAATGGATATCCGCTGATCTTGCTATGTTTCAGCGCCTGCTGAATGATATACTTTATTCAGGAGAGACGATAACCTCCACTTGGTCGAAGTGCTCATGCAGTAATTTCATGGGAGTATGGTTTTTATTCTGTGCCATCTGCAATCAATGAAACCAGGCCCAATCTATAGTGAGGAGACTTTTGCAAGATGAGAGCTGAAGCATCATGAATAGACTGGGATCTTCTCTTCTCCGGGAATCTAAAAAAACAGAGATCAACAGGAAAGGAAGGCTTTGGAAGAAATTTTTCCGATCCAATGAAAATTTAGCCTTGCAAGCATATCAAACTCAAAGGAACAAGGTTAAAAGCCTGATCTTCAAAAGCCGACTGGATTACGAGAGGGGTTTGCTCCAGAGAGCAGTTCACAATCCCAAATTGCTCTACAGCTATGTAAAAAAAGAACACGTAATAGGAACCCGATTGCTGTTACGAGAAACGATGTCGGTTTCGAGATATCAGAAAATAAAAACAAAGCTGAAAAATTTTCCCAGTTCTTTCAGTCGGTTTTCACCCGAGAAGCTGTTTTTATTCCATCTAGTTACGAGACTGTGGGAGCGCCAATTATTCAGGATATGCTCTTTCGAGAAGAGGCGGTCTTTGAAAAACTAAAACGTCTGACGGCATGCAAATCCCCTGGCCCCAACGATATTCCAGCAAAGCTACTCATCGAACTTGCTCGAGAGCTGGCGAAACCTCTATCCTTTCTGTGCCAGAATTCATTTGATAAAGGAATTTTTCCTACCGACTGGAAAACAGCCCACATCACACCGTTTCACAAAAGTGGTAGTCGTGCATTTACTACAAACTACAGGCCTGTCAGCCTGAGCTCAATCTTTTGCAAGGTTACGGAGAAGGTTGTCGAAAAGGAATTGATGATTTATTTAGAAACCCGTAACCTCTTATCAACTGCACAATACGGCTTTCGTAGGTGAAGGTCGTGTGTTACGAACTTATTTTATACGATGCAAAGCTGGACAAAAGCACTTGACGCAAAAGACACTGTGCATGTGGCCTTCATTGGTTTCCAGAAGGCCTTCGATAGTGTTCTGCACGAGCGTTTCTTTTACCAGTTGAGAATTTTTGGTATTGGGGGCAAACTTCTTACGTGGATCAAGAATTTTTTTCGTTGGTCGTTCTGAAGTGGTCAGTGTAGGCGGATCGCGATCAAAGCGCACAGTCATCGAAAGTGGAGTCCCACAAAGTTCAGTGCTCGGACCGATCCTATTTCTCTTGTTCATTAATGATTACGTACAGGAATTGGACTGTAACTTTGCTATGTTTGCGGACGATATAAAAGTCTGGAAACTTATCCACAATGCTGCCGATGAAGACGATTTCCAAGAAAATATTTGTCGATTGGACGAGTGGTCCCGCAAATGGCTCTTGTCCTTCAACTCAAACAAATGCACCCTGCTACGTCTGGGAAATCGAAATCAGGTCACTGATATGCGACCCTACTATTTAAATGGTTTGCCACTCCGAGAAGCACACACACAGGAGGATCTTGGAGTTTAGATGAAAAACAACCTGAAGCCTTCTTCGCCATGTTGCAAGGTAGCTTAATCCGCCAAGTTAATGCTGTCCGCTATCAAGCGGGTATTTAAAGTTGTCGATGAAGACTGCTTTTCTAAAGTCTTTGGTACGTTTGTAAGGGCACATCTTGAATATGCAATCCAAGCCTGGTGACCGTGGACCCAACAGGAATACAACATGCTCGAAAGGGTGCAGCGACGAGCCACAAAATTAGTAAGAGGTCAAGCTGAACTACCATGTGAGATTCGTCTTAATAACCTAAAGCTCTATCCTCTGAGTTATAGGGAGTTGCGCGGAGACTTGATACAAACCTTCCATATCGTGCGTGGCATGGATTGCGCCCTCATATGTGATGATTTTTTCCAACTTACCACTACTAATAATCTCCGAGGTGAGGATGTGAGGAAGTATTCTTTCACCAACCGTGTTTTGGAACCGTGGAATAACCTACCTGAGGCGATTGTAATGTCCCAGTCTGTAGATACATTCAAACGTCGGCTTGACATACAAATTCTGCAGCACCACGAAGACTATGTGACTACTTAACCTTAACAATATAAGTGCACCACTTAAATCTGTCTGCATTCACTTGACTGTAACTTCTTTACATTGCTTCTTATTCTTGCTTTTGTTCATGTAACAAATAGGGATTTCAAAGGCGTACGCCTATTTTCCTTAAATTCACTGAACACTAAACACTGAACCGTGGAATAACCTACCTGAGGCGATTGTAATTTCCCAGTCTCTGGAGGTATTCAAATATCGGCTTGACATACATATGTTGCACCACCACGAAGACTATGTGACAACTTAACCTTAAAAATACCAGTGTAGTACGTAAATCTGCCTTAATTCATTTGACTGTAAATTCTTTGCATTAATTCTTATTTTTGCAATCTTTATGTAACAAATTGGGAGTTTAAAGCCGTAAACCCATTTTCCTCAAATACGCTGAACTGAACCTTCTTCACTATAAACAAACTGACATACCTGAAGCTATCACAGTGCGCTTAAAGTCGAGGCTTGGACTGTTTCCAGGCGCTAAGAGTAGTGTTTGTTTTTGTTCTTTTCGTATTGGAAGGTTTTTTTGAAAGATTACAGGTAGAGCCCATGATGATCCGAGTCCTATAGAATATTTTCGCATATTTAACCTTAAATTAAAGTTGCAAATATTCAGAATGTTTTCAGTTCATGGCAAATATTCGTGAAGATAAATTTCGTTTGTTCACTGTGACTTAGCACAAATTGAATGAGGATGACAATGAGTTTTACAAAACCGCCTGTTAGTAGTCATGTTGTATCAGATGGTCCTTGTCGAAATTTACGCGACCAAGTTTTCTTTTAAGGAAGTTACTTGTGCTGGTCATCCCCGTCTTACTAGGTAGCGAGTTCCAGGATGGGACTACTCGTTGGCTGAAGGAAAACCTCCTACGGTCTGTTTGTGTGCGTTCACTTTTGACTTTGTAGGGATGGGCAAGTAATCGCCTTAGATGGGAAAACTCAAAGCAGTCCTCCGGTCTCGGTAATAAAAAATGGTCCCGGATTAGCCGGAATGTACAGAGCAGGATGTAGCTTAGTTGCCTATAAGGCAAAGGGAATGTGTCCAGCCCATTCAACCACTCCTAGTACGACAAATGCTTTAGGCCATTGAGCATCACAGACAACGTCAAGGGCAAGGTCAAAGGCGGTTGGTTCAAATTCGAAGTTAAGTTAATTCTCGAATTTTTAACCGATTTCTTCGTTTCCTGCAGAAACCATTAGCTTAAAAAGCAGCTTTTTTTCTATTGTTAAAACTTATTTTAAAAATTAATGATTATTTTTAACATTTTTCAAATGTCTTTGGATAGCGTCTGTATTTTTATATATAATTTTATGATTTTTAAACAATTTGCTTTAAAACTAACTTGCAAAACTTATTATATTTTTATCTTAGTCTGTTAGTAGTATATTTATTCCGTTTTTAACATCATTTATGCTCTACGTAATTCGAATGCGCAACGAGCCGCACACCTAGGTTTTTGATGTAGCTTTATGAAACGAACGGTACTAGCTGTTTCATACAGCTAGATCAAACATAATTCAACACTATGTTAGATAATACAAATATGAAAACTGTAGGACTGCATTGAAAGTTTCTTACCGTTGAACTCCTCTTGCTCCTAATCTATTTTCATCTTTTTTAGCAATCAGTCAAATAAGTCTTATTAGTCGGCAGACCCCACACCGGAATCGACTGCACTTGCATCTGATTGGAAGTACCTATCCCGTCGAATCTACCGCAGACGTTGCTACCTCTGTCGAATGGATACTCTCGAACGTCAAAAACAGATTAGTATTGACTCTAACCATTCTTACCCTGATAAATTTACCTCTTTTCTGTATAGCTGTTTTAACTTCAAATTTTGCTTTTTCTAAACCTTGGAAAACAATTTTTTACTTTAAACAAATTCGTCATTTCGAACACTGCTATTTAAGCAAGCAAACAAACCAAATGGTTAATGAAAAGATGATTTTGTTTTAGGTTTTTTCCTGTGTTCTAAGGATTTTACGGTGCCCAAGCAGTGCCAAATAAATAAACCCATGTAATTATTGACAATTTATTTGTATTTCTACCTCTTTATCAAATGCACACACCTGCAGTTATTGCGATTGACAATAGGGAAAAATATACGGGCTTAAACTGTTTCACCCTATATAGCTTCATTAAAGTTCTCGTAGACTTACGTCAAAAGGACGGAATATAAAGGTTAATTGTAGAAATAAATTTGAAATTTGGTAATTCTACGTTATTTCCAGCGAAAAATAATTTTCAATAGTTGCTATACCAGTTAATATAATTTTTCATCCTCCATAGCCTCTTCGCTTATTATATTTTCAGTTTGAACTCGTAACCTAGCAGATTTTTGCTTGCAGTGCTTTGCTTAAAACAGATATTTCAAATAGTACATTGTTTATTCCGCTAAACGTCACCTGTGACAATTTGCCTTTTCGATTATCGATTTGAAAAATACTGATAATTTAAAATCAATATGAAACCTCAGTCAGCGCTTGGACGCGTAAAACTTCCGCATGAGCAACCCACCGTAAACATGAAGAAATAATACCCTGACGCCCTGGAAAATTGTAATACTTTCATGTCTAAATATGGTTCTCTTTTTACGATCCATGGTACCATTTGACGGAATGTTGTCTTCACTCACTTCTCAACAATGCGAGAAACTTGAGCCGTTTATAAACATGGTAAGTACTGAGTCATATGACCGACATAAGAGAAGTTTCTACTTTCTTTTAAAAAAACGTCCCTAAGAGTAAAATCCCCCTGGACGTCATATTTAATTTCCTTTACTCATGCGGCTTTAAATTTAGTCACTGAAGCTAAAAGGTTTTTTTCCCGTAGCAAAAACCCACCAATTCTGGTCAAACGTTTTTCGGCGATTGAAGTGGACCTTATTTTCTCTAAGCATGAGCACTTAGCTCAATATTTGAAAAAAAACATGTTGTTTATCTGTAGGGATAAAACCCCAATGGAACGTCGGTTTCACCCTCATTAGCAAACGAGAAGTTTAGGTCTGCACCTACAATACCAAAAGTTATCTCAGAGGTTTGCCCTCTAGCTTATGCAAGCCCATGGCCCTCCGGATCAACAGTAATTTCGATTCCAGCTGAAGCTTCACCCGTTCACCTAGTTCCTAGATCGAGTGAAATCGTGTCAACGCCACTTATTTCCCCTCCCAAGCAAACCACGCCTGCCATAGCTGCCAAATCTAGTAAACCTAAGAAAACCCCTAGTAAATCTGAGTCACTGGCTAAGCCAGGCTTTAAAATCAGTAACGTCATTAACGATGGGAAACCTGCTAACACCTCAGCATCTACCACAGATGCGAACGCTATCGTTAGCATCTTTCCCAACCCAAAAATGGCCCGAAATCCCCAAATAATTAACGCTTCTAATTATGTTACCAGTTTTTCAAAATCATTTATTCCTTTTTCATATGCGCGTTTTCCAACAATTTATGCTAACTTCCCTCAAAATCTCATTTCTATGCTATCTATCTTTCCCATGCCACTATATAGCCTTCACTTCCATATTTCATCCAAATATACCGTTGTACAATAATCTCAGTTCTTTTAACAGTAACATTTCGACAAATTGTAGACCAGAGCAATTTTGTTTCCCACACTTTTTTTCTTCTCTCCAGTTTTCCTCCCCGTCATCAAATCTTCTTTTTTGAGAAATACTGATGAGCGTAACCTGCAGCTCAGGAATACGCTTAGCTTAGTTTCACTCAATGCGAGATAAGTTGTAATAAGATGGCTGAGCTTAGAACAGTAGGCTTTGAGCTTGATCCAGATGTGCTTTGCATCACTGAATCCTGGGCTCACTCTCTTATTTCTGACTTGACGCTTGCTATAGAAAATTTCAATTTGTACCGAAAAGACCGCGCTGAAAAACGTGGTGGTGGTTGCCCTCTTTATATTAAGTCATCATTTGTACATTTCCCTTTTCAGCTGAGCATTTTGCCTATCCTAGAAATGTGTGCTTTGCTTAAGTCATCCTCCCGCACAATAAAAAACGGTAATTGGGTGTGTCTATAATCCTTCGCGTTATTCTGGAAATGAAAGCGAGCTCTGTGAGCTATTTTGAAAAAGTTGCAGACTCAATTTGATGTCAAAATAATCGTAGGCGATTTCAATCTGCCAGACATTGACTGGCAGGCAAATTCCTCTCCGCATAAACATCATAAATTGGTCGATACTTTAAACTTTTCAAACATGTCCCAACTGGTCAGTTCAGGGACTAGAAATGACAACATTTTAGATTAAATTTTTACAAATGATGTCCACCCTCTCTTTATGAATTTCCCTCATGATCTATTTACACGTGATCGCGCACTAATTCACTTTTGTTTTCCAGTCTCCCTTCTTACAAATCCTGAGGTTAAATGCAATAACCTTGACTTTGCTAACACAAACCATGAATTAATAAATAATTTCGTAAGCACTCTAGCTTGGCATAGCATATTTTCAATCAATAATTCAAACTTTTGCCATGAGCTATTGTAGATCCTCACAGTAAAAAACCAGGCTTTGATCCCACTTAAGATTCTAAATTCAAATAGAGTTTCTTCTAGTTTTCCACATTTTCTCCAAAAACGACTTAAAAATTACAAAAGAAACTTAAAGATTCATCTAAAAGCTCTTTATTAGTTCACTTAAGGATTGCACAAATATTTGAATATACATCGAAAATTAGGCTCGCGCGAGATAAGCATAGGGAGTCTCTGGCACTAAGTGATGCCATTTCATCCAAATCAATTGCTCAAATCTTTCATGTTCGGTCATTGGCTAAGCGTCTGAATGTAACTCCGCCTTTACTTGACTGTAACAAAAATCTTGTTACAGAGGATTTGGGCAAAGCAGAATTGATAAATTAATTTTTTACCAATCACTTTACCACTGAAACTAGCCTCACTCCCTCAATTCCTGTGCTTTCAAATTCACTTCTAACAACCCTTAATTTCTCGCCTTCATGTATTCAAAAAGAAATAGCTCACCTAAAAAATCACATTCATTTGGAACTCATAACATTCCAAACTCATTTATTAAACGGTTAAGAGATATTCCACCTCTACTTAGCAAATTATTCTCAGTATTTCTCGAAAATGCCTTCTTCCCCGATTATTGGAAAACTTATATTATAATACCAGTTTTTAAATTCGGTTCCCGATCTGATATTCATAACTATCGCAGTTTTCATAAAACGCCTTCTCCTGCAAAACTCTTCGAAAAATAAACTGCAAAACAAATCACGGATTTTTGCATAAGCAATCAAATTATCAACTTTTCCTAACATGGCTTTTTACCGGACCACTCTTGTGAAACCTGCCACATGTCTTTTCTAAATTGACTAACCTCTCTTCGTTATGATCATCTATCTGTAGTAGTTATCTATTTTGATCTTAGTAAGGCATTCTATAAAGTGCCTCATAAACGACTTCTGGCTAAACTAGAAGCTATAGGATTTCTTAATCCCCTAACCGACTTTATTAGATCATACCTATAGGATCGGAAACAAAAAGTTTTAGTGGGGTCCTCATACTCAAGTGCTACCCCGATTGTGAGTGGTGTCCTTCAAGGTACCTTTTTAGGTCCTTTGTTGTCCTTGCTGTATATAAATGATAGCTCATCGATAGTAAAACATTATCAATCTTTTATTTATGCTGATGACCTCAAATGCATGTATTCCTTCTCTAGCTCTACGACCGAACGATGCCTAGAACAAATTCATTCGAACTTGGACGCTCTTTCGGTATGGAGCTCCACATGGTTAGTGGAGTTCTCACCTTCTAAGTGTCGCTACATTAGGTTTGAGCATGTTATGCTGCTGCAACCTGTTAGTTTCGAAGGTTGCCCTATGACTGAATGTTTCTCCATCAATAAATTAGATCTTTCGCCTCATGCCGATAGAATTAAGGCTAAATCTGCTCAGATTTGCGGCTTTATTTCTTATAATTTTTACCTTCCCAAAATTAAATTAAGACTTTATCATATGTTTGTGCTTCCCATTCTTGAATTTTGCTGTCCTCGTTTCGGTTTAATAAACGAATCTAGCCGTTCAAAAATTGAAAATTTCCAAAGAAATTTCACAAAAAACTCATGTTTCAAACTTTTTCACTTGCGTCCTATTCAACAAGATGCCAGCTAACAAAATCTAAAATTTATGTGGGTCAGGAGAGTGGAAGCAGGCTTTTATCTCCTTTTCCGACTAAATAATAGTTCAACTCTCCCCAAGCTTTCTGTCATTACCCCCGTTAGTCTTCCTTATAACCGTAGAAATTCTGAACTAATGATACCTCCCCCTGGATTCTCCACGTGTAAACGCTCACTATTCTATGCTTCTAGTTATAGTTTTCTTTGGAATAACTTGCCAATTGAAATTAGGTCGTTAACTAGTCTATCTGCATTCAAGCGAAGACTGCACATTTATCTTAAAACTGATTCCATTAACCTTTTATTTTCTTCATCTTTTACCAGTAGCTTTCCCCGTGACTCGGAGAATGGGCCATCGGGAATTTAAGTGACCCTCTTGAAACTATATTTTTCGCTTCCTCGATTCCCCCATGAACCATGATATTTCCTTATATCACCAGTCATACAAACGATGAAGTCATTCGGACGTACATATTCACTGGTCCACAGTCTAAAATGCTGACGTTTCGTTGGATACTAACCATCATCAGCATTCAATTCTGGATCCAAATATGCTGAGGCATCAAGTTCATTGACACATTTTCTTGAGATTTTGTTGCGTACGCCTAAGTGATAAATAATGAACCATCTCAAAGTTTCATTATCTCATTCTTAAATGCTACTGCAGTATTAGACTACTCTACCACCCGGCCATTTTTTCCTAAGCAGTTTTTTTCTCCTACCTTCTTTTCAAAAATGAAGGCCTATTGAACTTTGCATCCATTTTTAAGGAAGGATTTTTTTACTGCCTATCTTTCTAGTTCACTATTAATCTAAAAACATCGCTAACTGTTGACCTAGCAGGACATATTCGGTCTACATTATTAAGTATTTGTACATTTTATCTGCACACATTGTCATAACTTTATTTCGTTACTAATGTTTTTTTAGACAGTGCCTTGCCGGTGCTATCCAAATATAAATTCTAAATTCTAAATTTTCGTTGCCCTGCATTGATCTCCTGGAAGAGGTCAGGAAAAGGCTGGGTGGTTGACCGATGGGCTGAGAGTCAGGCTGTAATCTTAATAATAATAATAAATTGCATATTTAAGGCCCAGAGGGCCCCATCATTACAAATTTAGTATCGTGGTTTAAATAAATACAAATGGATAATTGCTGCACTATGTGAGCATCCATATGAACAGGAGAAATAAGTTGTATGGTAAGCATATCCGATTCAGAACGATTTGCCATTTTTAAAACAAAAAATCTTTGGCATAAACGGTGAACTGGAAAAGAAGCAGTAAAAAAACTCCTACGGTTAAATCGGAGGCTTAGTTCGGCGAGCCGCCAATTAAAAAAAATAGGAGAAAAAACTGCTTCACTAAATAATTTATAGCTTAATGCAATGGGATAGTATTGTGATGTTGCTGACAACGTATGAGGGTTCGGAACGCTCCTTGTCGGGTGAGAGATAATAAAGCAGTCAGAGCTACTGTTTATAAATATCAATGGAGGTGAGAGAGGAGGAACTTATCGTGGACAACATGGTCGAAACGAAGAGTTGACAGTAGAGGTCATGAGATGATCATCGAGATGCGACCTTGCTGACGGCATAGTCCACCACCAAAGAGGCGAAACCATCAGAACCCACCTCGATCATCAACTGAATCTGAAGACCATCGTGGGGGTTGCAAAACAGGAGGAAAGTATCAAGGTTGTCAAGAGTTGGCGATGCTAGTTTAAAAGGGGGGACGGAAAATTGAATGCAAATAGTGACTCTGCAGAGGATAATGGAAATATTTTAAGAGACCAATATAATATCAAGGGAGCTGCCCTCAAATACCAGGAGGATCCTTTTCAAAATCCAAAATTTGCGAGTTTGGGAAGGAAGCAGACAATAAGGACTTGATATCTTCCGAAGTTAAATGTTTGAGTAATTTGGTTTTGAAAATAGCTAATGTAGACGACAACCTAATTTCCAGTGGAAGATTATTCCATATGAAAGCATATTTGGAGGCAAAAAACGGAGAAAGATTAGTTGTGGAGCTAAGGGGTGGTGAAATGATCATGGAGGAATTATGAGTGGCATAGGGTCGATCTACCCGAGTGAGAGCGTTAATTCTTGGGATATTTGGGCTATATTTAATGCGAAACAGGAAGCTGAGACCAGCTTCGAGTCTTCTAACCCAGAGAAATTTAATGTTTGCTAACTGGCATCTATCCGTATAAGAGATACTGGCTCTAGGAAGAGAAAATAGTCTTCCATTAAAAACCCTCTGAACTGTATCAATCTTACTGTGGTCAGAGGCGTTCATCAGCCCAAAGAGGGGACAGCAGTATTCTAGGATAGGAAAAACAAACATGCGGTATAGGTTTAACTTTATTTCCGGAAGTAAGAAATTATGTGATGTAAAACCAGATGTCTGTGCAGCCTTTGCAGAAATTTGATCTGCATGAGGTGATAATGCGCGCTTATTCGTGTAACTTAGACCTAAGTCTCTTATAGTTGATCGTTCTAAAAGTGTACTATTTTGAAATACTAGGGGTCCAGGAAACTTAGCGGGGCCAAAACGCATGAAACTACTCTTGGATGGAGAAAATTTCATCTGCCAACTAGAGCTCCAACGTGAGAGCATAAGTAGATCAGTGTTGATTTTATCAACGCAACTATTGGCAGTGTCTTAAGAAAATGAATAAATGCACTTGCGATCGTCAGCGTAAACGAAATTTTGTGAATTTGTGAGTAAAGTTGAAAATTCGTTTATGTACAGAATGAAGAGAAGGGGGCCTAGAACCATCCCTTGAAAAACGCCACTCGTGATCGGCTGAGGCGTCGAATAGCTATTACCTACTAAGACCTTCTGGCTGCGGTATGACAAGTAGGAACCAATGAAGTCAAGGAGAGGAGGCCGGATGCCGAGGGCTTCCAGTTTCACCAGAAGACGTCTGTGCGGTACCTTGTCAAAGGCTTTTCTCAGGTCAAAGTAGATCACAACCACTGACTGCTGCTCATTACGAAGGGAAGTGACGAGGTTAAGAAAAGCTACGTGACACACTTCGCATGATCTCCCAGGTTAAAAACCATATTTCGAGTCGCTCAAGAGCTTATTTTCTAGGCAGCAGTCGAGAATTTGATTAAATATAATTTTTTGATAAGTTTTACACGAGCTGGTGTTTTGTGAATACCTCGATAATTATTTACGTCCGAACGAGATCCCGACTTGAAGACTGGAAGAATAATAGATGTCTTCCATGAGTCAGGAAAGAATCCGTTTAGAAGATAAACTGATAATATATGGCAAAGCAGTCGGGGGAAGCTCGGCACTCTCTTAATAACTGAGTTTGGAATACCGTTAGTCCCCGAAGAGTGCGAGTATTTTAGACGAATTATTTGCTTACGAATTTGTTCTATGGAGAAATCAATGGTGTTGATAACATTCAATGAGGATGCCTGAAACGTTGGAACTGGTTCAGATTCCATCGTAAGATAATTTGCAAAGAACGCACTAAACAGTTCTGCCTTGTCAGAGTCTTCGAGATCGAAGTTCTTGTCTTCGTTTAGTAATGGAGGAATTTCATAACCTCGTTTAGAGGAGGATCGACGGTGAAAAGGTTGAGCAACAGATTTTGCAGAGTTTGGCTCACTCAGTGCGCAAGATTCCCTCTGTCTGTCACGTGCAAGACGAATCTTAGAGGCTAATTCAAAAATCTTTGCGATGCTTAGATGTACAGATAACGAACTAGTATATTGATCTTTCAAATTCTTCCTCAATTTCTTTAGTCGTGGCAAAAGAAGTGGCCGTATACGTAAGGACAGGTATATCAGCCGTCGAACGAGTGCACACCATCTTCCTTATAATTTCTCTGAATAAAGATTAAAAAGGATTGTTCACAAAACCTACAATTCTTGACGATCTACAGACCACCTAATATTCCAAGTGCAGCTGATGAGTCAATCCTCCATTTGCTCAAGAAAGTTGCAAGTCACCAGGAGGTGCTTATTGCTGGAAATTTCAATGCAACTTCAGAAGACTGGGTAAATCTGACTGTTGATGGTGCGCCAACTTCCTTCGGCCACAAGTTAATATATCTCACTCTTGATCAACCTCTGACACAAAAGGTTAACATACCAAAGAGATTAAGAGAGAACCAGAGAGCAAATTGCCTCCACCTATTATTTATGAAGGACATCTCTAACATTGATGAAGTGTATTCTATTGCATCCCTAGTAAGAGTGACCATAGTACGCTGATGTGGGATTGCTCCCTTTATTCTCATCGCCAGAAGAGAACGGAAGGCAATCGAAAAATATGAAAGGCCGATTTTAACGTGATGAAGAAAGAACTGATGTCCGTGCAATGGGACTGTTTGCTCAAAGGGAAACCAGAGGATGACTGGCAATCGTTTAAGAAGGTTTCACTCGATCTGATTGAACACTTTTGTCCAGTGAAGGTGCAAAAAAGACTAGTCGCCCTGACTGGTTAACAAGAGAACTTAAGAGGCAGTTAAAGAAAAAGAATAAAAATGGAAGGTTTTTAGAGAACCAGGGTCAGCAGAGCATCTCAAGGAATTTCTTCACCGCATAAATGCTGTCAAAAAAATGATTCGTCAACCAAGGAAGAGCTAGGAATCAAGAATTATTCAACAGGCTGATAATAAACCTATAATTGTATTCAATTATAGCAAAAGTCGAATAAAAAAACAATGACCCAATCGCAGTGTTTATGGATTGCAATGGTGTTGAAATCGATGAAAGTTGCGATAAATCCGAGCTCTTGGGTCGGTTCTTTGCCTCGTTATTCACTAAAGAACCGGAACTTCAGCTTGACCACGAAAACAGTGGTGTTATAAACGCCGGTCCAGTGCTTGAATATATACTTTTCCTGGAACCTCTCGTGGAAAGAGAACTGCGAAATCTGAAAGAAGTCAAGTCATCTAGTCCAGACGATTTACTGGCAAAGTTCTTGAAAGAACTAGCTGGTTAACTCTCCAAACCACTAGCGCATATATTTACTTCGTCATTTGAATCAGGGAAACTGTCATCCGAATGGAAGGCAGCAAACATATACCCCATATACAAGAGTGGGGCTTGATCTAATTTCAACAATTATCGGCCTGTCAGCCTTACCTACATTTTCTGTAAAATAATGTAATCGATAATTAAGAAGGCGACCATGAAGTTCCTTGAGGAAACCCGATTGCTCCTAGAGCTCCAGCATGGCTTCAGACAGAATCGCTGTTGTCTTTCCAGTTTATTGCTCTCGACAGAGCCATGGACTCGCGCATTGGATGAAGTTGGTAGAGTTGACGTCATCTACTCTGATTTCACGAAGGCGTTTGATAGTGTCCCACACAAACGTCTTATCTATAAATTATCTGAAATTTGAATAAGAGGAATGCTGCTGACATGGATTGCAGATTTTCGTACAGCAAGATTTCAAACTGTGTGCATCGATACCTCGAAGTCAACACCTACTCCGGTTCTAAGTGGTGTCCCCCCAAGGCTCCGTCTTAGGTCCATTACTCTTCTTAGTCTATATCAACGACTGCGTTTAAGACCTGGGTTGCAGCGCCGTCATGTTAGCAGACGATTTTAATTGTGTAGGGTCATCAGATCTGATGCCGATAGGCACGCACTTCAAGAGAGTCTCAACTATCTTAGCAGCTGGTCTGCTCGTTAGCTCTTAAATTTTAACGTTGGGAAGTGTGTGGTCCTAAGACTCCGTACCAGAAAGACCAGTCAGGAGGATGATTCTTACCACCACCTTCTCAATGGGCAGCCCCTTTCGATTTTTGAGGAACAGAAGGACCTTGGTGTTCTAATAAACTCCTCACTCAAACCATCTTCACAGTGTGTAAAGGCAGCTAAACGCGCAACACAAGTTTTATTTGCGCTCAGACGTGGATTTGTGCAGATTGATAATGAAATATTCTGAAAAACCTACGGAGCATTTGTTCGATCTCCCTTGGAATATGCCGTCCAGGCTTGGCGTCCGTAGTTTAAGAAGGATTATCTACAGCTCGAACGAGTACAGGCGAGGGCTACGAAGATGGTCAAGAATCTTAGTCATCTGCCTTACAAAACCAGACTAGTTGAACTTCATTTGTTTCCTCTCAATTACAGGCAACTACGCGGTGACCTCATCCGAACCTACCGGATTATCCGAGGCCGCGAGTGTACCCAAGAATTTGCAGACTTCTTCGAATTGGCTGAGATGGAACATCTGCGGGGTCATCCCTTTAAACTGCAGAGGAAGTTGGTCCACACGGACGTCCGTCGGAACGCCTTTTCACAGAGGGTCGTTGGTGCATGGAACGGAATCCCAGATGAGGTGATCCTTTCAGAAACTGTTGACACATTTAAATGCAAACTGGAACCTCATTTGCTGAGAAAATATTGTACATATAATGAAGCTTGTGTCAGTAGTGACAGCTTATGCCTGACCCACACATATCGATGACCTTACGTTTTCATTTGTCAGAGTTATTGCTGTAAACGTTGCATTTAAAATTTCGATTTTACATAAATGTTTCGGCAAGGGCTGTGTTCGTGACATTTCCGAAAATGATATTTGTGTATTTTGTTGCCGGGTTTGCGGCCCGTGGGTCAAAAATATATACAGTAGAGTCAAGCTGACAGTGAAAAACTGCTGATCGTTGTTTCCAGTGTTTTTCAGGCTAAAAACTGCAGCTTATTAAGATTAAAAGTTCCAAGGACAGGAAGCGTTGACACAGGTGCCCGGTGAAGGACTTCTCCATTCACTGTTATGGATCGGTATACGGCACCAACAGGTATGTCAGCGAATGGCTGTTCACATCAACTAATAAACCAATTAAAAGGTCTGCAGATCCAGCAAATTACCCTCAGTATGAAGTCCGGCACGGGATTCAGAGGTCGTGAACGCCCCGGAACAAAGAGCTTCCATAAGTTTTGATAATGTCCCGAATGCTTAGAAACTAGTGACAGCTCCTTTAACAAAGGATAGCTTTGCTGAATTTTATACTCCTGGGTATCTTATTCCAGATTACTATAAGCGTTTACAAAAAAACTGTCGGTATCTAACGGTGCATTACCAAATAAAAAGAAATAAAATACATCGACTGATACGCCGAAAAGTGTTCCTGGCTACCTCAGGGATGAAAGGAATTAAAATTAAAGACTGTTAAAAAGTTTAAAAGTAAAATAGTCCCTTCTGTTATCCTACAGAAGCCACAACGGGTCGAGGCTTGTAAGCTCCACAGCGTTGTTGG